>VCHN02000014.1:33134807-33323337 GCA_007115665.2 Sequoiadendron giganteum
CTTTACTTTTGTTTGACGAGCTTAATACCTAGTTGTAATGGTAGATGATGCAATATAAGGTTTGGATCTAGCCCAAGCATGTCAGCATATGTCCATGCAAAGTTTATCTGTCTCTTTGTGAAGAAGTCCTGAAACTCTTGTTGTTTTGTCTCTGTCAAAGAGGCTGCAAAGTATATTACGTGAGGGTTTTCTTTTTTTTGTTTATGTTGACTTCAACAGACTCTTCTACTAACATCGGTGACTTTTCCTGAGCAACGGGGAGAATATTCAAACCTCCATCTTTGGGTGCCTCAGAGAGGTTTTCACCCTTGGATACGCCCTTTATTTTTACTATTTCTTCGTCCAAAGGCACCTTTCGATTTTCACCTAGGGACTTGTCATTTTGCTCATTTTCATTGTTTTTCTTTTTATTTTCATTTTTGCGACTAGAGGTGTAAATAGACTCCCCAAAATATGCTTTTTCATCCAAGTCTATGGTAAATCTAGCTTTATGATCCCCTCTTGGTATGCCTTCTCGAAGTCCCATGAACTCAGTTATTGCTTTGTCATTCTCAAATATGTCTAAGATGGGTGTACCTTATTGATCACAGTTGATAAGTTGGGGATATACGAGGGGCATTTCATCATCGGAGTTATCAAATTTGGAGGCTGGCAAGGTGAATATAGAGTGGTTAACATGGTCACAGAAGTTTTGGACTAACTCCTTTTTGTTATTTTTCCTATGGGTAGGTAAACTCTGATGTGGGACTACTGTAAGGGCTAAGTCGTCAGAAGATGGTTCGCCAGGTGCCCAAGATGCAAGATCAAGGTTTTCCCAATAATAATTCTTAATCCATTCTTCTTTGGACAAGGTCTTCTTATTACAAGGGCTAGATGGATTTGGTATGGGTTTTATCATTTAGTCTAGTTCCCCAGATAGTCTATCTAGGGTCATGGTGCTGGTAGAGGAAAGGGAATCCCATTCATAGTCACTTGAGTTAAGGGATTCATCGTAAACTAGGGCAAGTGGTTCGTGAGATATCTCTATGTCTTCATAATCACTTACTTCCTCTTGAAATGGTGATGAAGTACTAGGAAATCCAATTCTAAGCGGTTGAAACCCTAAACCTAGGCCTTTCGATCGTGGTGAGACAGTGATTGGTTACGTCCTTCCATTTTGATGCAGTCCTAACCCACTATGTTTGTCATAGCCTTTGCTTTGCATTATCTTAAAGCCTTTTCCATATTGATCCTTAGCTATTTGAATAGACGGTGAGGGGTATTCATTATCTTCTTGGTACAACCAGGAGGTAATATCACCCTTGTCCACAACTTCTTCACTTAACTCTCCCCATTTTGTCAATGCCATTGTAGGAGGAACATGAAATGTGACTACGGATTGTCTCCTATCTGCCATGGGTAAACCATATGCCTTAGGTGGAACCAGCTGACTGACACAATAGGATGCCTTTATGTGATATTATCCATAGCCCTTGTCTTGGATCTCCACCTTAGGATTAGATGATTGTGGAATTGAGGAAATGGACTTGGTAAGATGTGATGGATCAACGTATAGGGATAAAGTGGATGATGAAGCTTCTTGATTAACTGGTACCTATCATTGTGGAATTTCTCGTAGGCTTGTGCAATATTCAAAAGGATCCGGATCACCATCAATTGTGATATTGGTGCCATTATATGGGAATTTAAGACAATGGTGATATGTGGAAGGTATGGATTTCATTGCATGTATTCAAGGTCTACCTAACAACTAGTTGTATGGAAGGGCGAGATCCAAGACTTGGAAGCTAGTGTCCATAACTGCAGGGCCAATCCTGATAGGGAGTGTGACAACTCCTTTGGATGATCTTTCCTCATCATCATAAGCCTTAATGACTATACTGTTAGAGGTGTCCATGCATGCTTCTGAGAATCCTAATGCCTTAACCAATTTTAGGGTACAAAGGTTCAAACCTACTCCTCTGTCTACCAAGACTCATCTGACTTTGGTTTGATGGACTAGGACTTCAAGATGTAATGGGTCATTATGATCGGTCTTTTCTATTGAATAATCCTATTGAGAAAATGTGGCATGATGGGATTTGGTTAAGATTCCTACCATTTCTTTGAAAATATTGGCATCTAAGTTGGTAGGGATAGTCGTGCTCTGTAAGGATTTTTCAAGAATGGCTTGATGATCTGGTGATAAAGTCAATAGTTCCAAAATAGACATTTGTGATGGGGTCTTGCTCAATTGATCAAGAAGATTGTACTTAGACTTAAGACTGTGTAGGTGGCTCAGAAGAAGGACCTGGAAGATTTTTCTTAGTTCTACATGTATCTACAGGACATTCAGGATGCTTTATAATGGTGATGGTATGGACATTTTCATTTGCAGCTCGGAGGTGATTTATGATCGTTCCTGGTTTATAATTTTACTTAGCATTATTATAATTGGTCAAGGTATTATTCTTAGTTCCCGAAAGGGAGGCCTTTCCTTTCCCATGGTCATGTAATGGATCTGTGAAGACCTTCTGATCATTGCTCTTGGTATGTTTTTGCCCATTGACCTCTATAGTTTTGTCTTCAACAAAGTCTTGTATGATTTTTTCAGTTGTCGGCATTGTTGTAGGTTATGTCCCTTTGTTTGATGGTATTCACAATAGGTGTTATCATCCCACCATGAAGTTTTAGTCTATCTAGGATCATATTATTTTGGTTCCAGAGGTTTTAGGAGATTATGTTTAATCAACTCTTTGAAAACTACCTCAATTGGTTACCCTAAGGGTGTAAACTCACGTTTAGGAAATCTCCTCTGTGGTCATTGTTGTTGTGAATTTTGGCCAAAAAAAATTGTTTGATCTGGATTACTCGTCATGTCTTGATTGGGGTCGTAACCTCTAAGTGTGATGATAGGTCTTGCATGTAGGATCTTAGCATCAACAATACAGTCATTTGTAACATTTTGTTTCTAGACCAAAACTTGTTTCTATCATTATGAGCGTTTTGATGTTGAACAACTGGATTTCTACCGGGTGATTTAACTTCTCCTTTGTCAATAAGGCCTTTTTCAAGGATAATTCCTTTATTACCAAGTCTAGGAATGAAGTACAAAAATTCACTCTTAAGTCACTTCTCAATTTTGTATGAATATTTTCAAGGAATATCATGACTTTCTATTTTTCTGGTATCTCAACCAGACATCTATTAGCTAAACTTCTCCATCTCTGGAAGAAAGTGGTGAAAGTTTCGCCTTCTTCTTGTGTGGTGCGACACAAGGTAGCTATGGTTATTTCATTTTCTATGTTAAAGAAAAAGTGTTCGACAAACTTCTCAGCTAATTCACCCCATGATCGTATGCCATATGGTAGTTTAGAGAACCATTCAAGTGCTATCCCGACAAGGGTTTGCGAAAATAGTCTCATCAAGTATCTGGGGTCATATGATATGTCCATGCATGTTGTAGAGAATTATCTATTGTGTTCTAAAGGATTCCTCCTCCCATTATTCTTAGGCAAATTTAGTATAATGTATCTGTGTGGGAAGGGTGTCATGTATAGCGCTTTGTCAAAAGGACATGAACATAAATCTTTCGCTGAGATAGTTCGTTTGTCTGTCATAGACATGTTGTCCATTTTTTTTGAAGAATTTGAATTTTATTTTGGAGAACATCTACTTGTCTCAACGACATGTTTTTTGCATTGTTAGGATCAATGTAGGTGTTCTGAAATGCTATATTCTGTGACGGATTGTGATTTGGCGAGAGTATATATCTTGTTTGAATGTTTTGATTCTATGTAGGGATATATCCTATCATAATGTTTTGATTTGGTATAGGAATATTTCTTGTCTGAATGTTCTGATTTGGTATAGGAATATTCATGCCAACTTTGGATCTCTTACCAGTAGTGTTTGTGCCAAAGGGGTTTGATGAAGTTGCTCCCACAGTAAATTGTAAACCTTATGTTATGTTGAAAGGGGTTGTGTTTACAATTGATGATGTTTGAGTAGGTATGATAGTTGGTATTGTTGTGGTAATTAGAGGAACAGATACACTTGATGTTATGGTTTGTGTTGGTTGAGTAGATGGTGTTTTGAAAGTATGAATATCAAATCCTAGTGGTAGTGTGGCACCTTCTACTAATAAATTTGCTAGATATCATTGGGGATCATTTTCCAAACACTCATCCATAAAGGATGCAAACTTGGGATCTTGTACGGAAGTTTCTATGTCTTCAATATAAATTTGTCCATGTGTGTCTCTAGTGACGTGTTTTTCAAGCAAAATTTTGTGTGGTCTCTCTTCCCCTGATGGTTGGTTTCCGAAAGGATTGACAAATTCGTTAGGTTCCGACATTGCTCTATGTTTCTTCTTAGACCTTGTTTCAACCATGAAAAGTTGCTCAAAATAAGGTAATGCAAACTATGTCTAAAAACTAATATGTCCTATTTCTATGTTTTTGGGATTTTTTGAATATAAAGGATGTCACTAAAATTTATGGATTTCTAAAATGAAGTATACTAGGATGGTGTATGCGAGGATGAATAGTATGCAAAATTTTTTAGTAGATTATGATGGTAAATGATTCTAAGATGGGTATAACCTACCACCTATGAAACAAATCTAGACAATGATCTAACTTTACCAAGGAACCTTATTGTAGGATAAAGACAACTGACAAGGTGAATTTCAAAAACTAGACTGTTGAGGTGGAAAGATTCACTAATAGTATAATAGTGACTAGGTTCAATGACAATGACAAATCAGAGCATGAACGTATCTAATGACATGGAAATTTGTTCTATTCTACGATATGCAACTTCCTATGGGGTGTCTAAATGTTTGCAACTTAGGATGACTATGACTAGGATGTAAATGACACCTAATAATGCAAGAGTTTTGAGAAAAATTTCCAGTTTCTATCCAAGTTTAATCGTAAGAAACAAAAGCGAAAAAGATAGTTTTTTTTTCGAACTGTGTTTGTTTTTTTTTTAATTTTTTGTTGATAGTCAATTGTGGTTCGCATTTCAGATGCGTTGATGGATTTAACAGATGCATTTTAGTTTTCAGATGCGATTAATTGACTAAACCAGGTCTCAAATTTTGACAGATAGACACGTCTTAAACTATGACAGATATGACTCATAAAGCAGATGTGACTCACAAGAAAGATGCGACTCGAAAAACAAACACTGAAACTATATTTGTTTGATAGACACGATTTTCGTTTGACAGTTGTGGATCGCAAAAACACTTGTGGTTGTAAATATGATAGTTGTGAATCGTAAAGACACATGCGGTTTGAGATATGACAGTTGTGATTCAGTTTATAGTTGTAGTTTTTTTACGACAATGTTACGACTGACTCAATTTGATGATCAAGTTTCAACAAATAAAGCAAGAACAATCACAAAATACAAAGTGTTTTAGTTTGACGTGTTGAATCTATTAAAACCAGAAGACAATTACAACCTAGGCTGTGTTGGACAGTATTTACTGAGTTCTTACTTGGATTTCTCTAGCTACGCATATTCAAGGTGGATGACTAGTAGCTTGACCCCATTGGCTCCCCTCCATGACACTCACTTATAAGGGGCAACCAAGCTATTGTACCCATGAAACTCCCATGGCATACATCTCATCTCAACACATGAACCGTAAAAATGTAAGACGGCCTCACAGGTCTGACTTGTTGCACCAAAAAATAGATAGTATTTTGGCAAAAACTATAAGAAGGTTTTTAGTAAGGGCATTTCATTCATGGGGCACCATCCAGTATGGAGAGAGACCATTTATGCCCTTCTCGTCGGAACAGTGAGCATGATTTATGGGGTTTCACCGAAAAATCTAGTTTTATATACCGGCTGAAAGTCGCTGGCTAAAGCGTGTTACCAGTATGAGTCATCTTGGGGTGAGTACTTTTTCCCACCAAAATAGGCCCAAGTTCTTGAATGGACAACTAGAAAAAGAGGTTTATATTGAACAACCGAAAGGATTTCAATGTTCTAACAATTTGAATTATGGTTGCAGATTGAAGAAGGCTTTATATGGACTCAAACAAGATCCCAGAGCTTGGTAATCGAGGTTGGATGGATACTTGCAACAAGTATTTTAGAGAGGAAGTGTATATAGTATTATGTACATAAAAATATAGGGATAACAACTGCTCATAGTTGTGGTCTATGTATATGACATCATTTTTTGAGGTAGTAGTGAAGACACGTGCAAGTAATTTTAGAAAGCAATGCATAATGAGTTTGAAATGCCAATGTTGTGAGAATTATCTTTATTTCTAGGGTTGCAAATTGTACAATCAGATAAAGGCATATTTATTTCATAGAACAAGTACATAAAGGAGATGCTAAGTAAGTTTAGGATGAAATATTGCAAACTGGTTGGAACACCTATGGTTACAGGATGCAAGTTAAGTAAATATGATGACTCTAATCCAATAGATCAAACTTTGTATAGATCCATGATTGGCAGTTTGTTGTATGTGATAGCATCCAGATCGGATATTATGCAGGCACTTGGGATGGTTTTCAGATTTCAAGTAGCACCTAAATAAACTCATGTTAAAGCAATAAAGAGAATATTCAGGTATTTGAAGGCTACTAAATTTTTTGGACTATGGTATCCAAAGAGTCAAAATTTCACTTTGACTGCATACACAAATACAAATTAGGAAGGATGTGTTGATGATGAGAAGAGAACAAGTGGAGGAGCATTTGTTCTTGGTGACAATTTGGTGTCCTAGTTGAGTAAGAAAGAAGAATCTATTTCCTTATCTATAGAAAAATCAGAATACATTATTGTAGCATCATATTGCACTCAAGTATTATGGATGAAGCAAAATTTGAAGGAAACGAAGATTGACTTTGATGAAACTATCACTATTATTTGTGATAACACTAGCACCATAAACATTTCCAATAATCTAGTAATGCATTCAAGAATAAAACACATTGCAATCAAGTATCATTTCTTGAGGGAAAAGGTTATAGATAAGGAGGTAAGTGTAGACACTTGAAATTGTCCTAAACGATATTACACACTTGAATATGATCACTAATATCATTTCATCTTGAAATTCGTCCTCTTTTCACTGATTTAATTAAATAATCCTAGCTATTTAATTAAATGCATCATTTTCATCTATTGATCTAATTAATTTAACTAGGTTAATTCACCCCCGTTCACATTCACCTCCAATCATGTTTAATTGAATAATACAAATTATTTGATTTCAACACCTTATGTCTTCTCGTTTAATTGAATAATCATAAATTATTTAATTAAATGTCATTTGAACCCCTTTTCATTAAATAAATTAATTATTTAATGGTAATCCTCATATTCCTCATCTTGCATAATTAAAACTTATTTTTAATTAACTAATTACTAATTTTCCTCGCTCATCCACTTGCATAGGGAATATTCAACAAGAATATTATTTTATTTGGCTCCAAAAATAGAATATTCTTTCCTAACAACATTCTAACAACTTTGAAAGTGTGTGTTTGAATCATTGTGGGTCATTGATGGTTTCTTTGATCCATGTGATCTTTGATTCTCATCCATTCTTGATCCATTTCTTCACCCTTGATTCCATCTTGACCATCAATTGGTCCTTTTCATCTTGACCCTTCATTCTTCATTATCTCTTTTATAAATACCTTATATTTGGAGAGAAATGTATCAACTTCCATTAAATAAAAGTTATGCTACTCATTTGAATACTATCTTTATTCATCCTTGCATCCATTTTCAATCTTTTTCATCTTTTCATCTACCCATAGCATCGTTTTATCAATTTTAGCTTAGTTTTCAACAATGGAGTTGAATTAGATGCCCATTTTATCCAAGGGATTGGGAAAGGATCATTATTTCATATCAATACGACGCCACTCCCCCAATGGGATAATAATTTGAGTTCTAGATTAGGTTTCTTTTACGCTTTCATGTTTATTTCATGCTTAGTTTAATGGTTTCTTGGTTTTTGAAGCTTTCGAACATCTCATTGGGATTGTAGCTTAGGAGGTTAAATATAGCTTAAATTCATTAGGATCATGTGTATTTAGCCTATACTATGATTACAATCACATTTTGGCACTAGAAAGAGGGCCTTACTAGTTTTTTTTGATGAATTTCTCTTAAGTTTTCGTGAGTTGCAAGCTCCAAAAAAATGGTGATGCTTTTGATGGCTACAGCGATGTTGCAGTGACACGTTAGGATATAGTGACACATTTTATATTAAATATAGCAACACATATTAAATATGGAAAAACACTTGTCTTTTTAATTAATATCATGATTTTTAATATAGCGACGCATTCCATATAGCGATGCTATTGGCGTCACTTTTTTTGTGTAGAGCGACGCAACCAGATTTCACCAAAGCGACATACTTTTCATTGAACGACACATTTGATAGCTACAACGACGCATTTGATTTTAGTGATGCTTTTTACTAGTAAAAAATAGAGATTCAATTTTATTGTGTCTTTTTAAGTTTTCAATTTCACATACTCTTTGATCTTTTACTAACATCTAGCTTTGTTTTTGTGAGGCTAACTAGTTTTTTAAATTTGAAAAAAAAACTCGAAGTGAAGGAGCATACTATCATTTAACCATACATTGTAAAACTATATTTACACTTATGGGATAATTATAAACTATCATATTTTTCTTTTCTTTATGTTTTAGGACCACTAAATTTCCATTGGGCTTAAAATTCACAATTGCTTTAAGTCTTTTCAAAGTTGGTTAAAATTGAACCCATACAACCTCATTTTGCAATATTGGTTAAAATTGGACAAAACAAACAAAACCTTCCATTGGTGCTTAAAATGAAGTCATTTTTCTATATTGGGTTAAAATGAATGAGTGTTTGGTGTGCTTGATTTGCTTGTATAGACTTGTAGTGTATATCCACTCCCCTTATGCTTCATGTGATCTTGGGTGAAGAAAAACAGTCAAGTGTACTTTCTTGTTTTGAGTCACCCTAAGAACTTGCTATGTATCCTCTCTTCTTGGGCTTCATGTGATCTTGGGTGAAGAGAAATAGAATTTTCCTTATTAAGAGAGAACTTGCTAGGAGATACATCCTGCAATGGATAACTCCTAGCGATTTTTGCAAGCACGTTTACCGGCGGGCTTTAAATAAAGGTTGTGAAATTGTAATGAAAGTAGTTTCAATCCTAGGTGACAACATACTGCACCTAATCCATCTCCAAAATCGGAAGGGAATAGTTTAATGCCTTAAGTGGCAGGAAGATGGTAGTGTACGTATAGTGTTCTCGATTTGTTGTCACTAAAAAACTTTTTGTAGTAGCCAACCAAATCCAATTCCGAAGTGTTCTTTAAATTGTTGCACTGGAATTTACTTCCAACAAGTTACTTACCAAGTCTGATTTATGGGTTAAGGCATAAAGGCTTAAAGAGAATGGACTCTTTTTCTTTTATTTCCTACATAATTTGCATGTAAAATCATCCCTTCGGGGCATGAGATAAGCCCACCAAGAAGAACTTCCCCACTTGAGCTAGGATTTTTATAGCTTGTGAGTCAGTTTGACACATTTCTTGGTTTCAAAACAAACTTAAACACACATCAACATGTTCATCAAATTTCAAACCCTTTGGATTAAGTGTGAATACCTTTGAAAATTCCTCTTTTGATGCTTCTCCCTAAGGATTTTATCTATAGAGGCTTCTATATATTTGGACTTATATCTTAATTTTTTGGATGTTGTGGTTGTCATTAATGTCAACACTATTACCATTGATGATTTTGAAGGTTGTATATATTGAGGATATTGAGAAAATTATTATAAATATTCTACAAGAAGTCTTTGAAGTTTTGATTATCAGAATGGTGGAAATTTGTGTATGTTGATAATCAGAAGTCACACATTAAAGGGTTTTTTGCTAAGCCTATCTAGTATTTTGTCTGTAAGTTTCAGTGGTGCGCATCAAGTTTGGAGAAAGTTATGAATTTCTTAATTCCTACATTTATTTTGTTATTGTAGTAGGTTTTTCTAGAAGAAGAGAATGCAATTCTGGTAAATTAAGTTGTTGCATACGCTCCTGAGATGTTCAATGATGTTTCTAGATCATTCTCTATTATTGTGGTACATCTTCTTTGATCGGTGTGTTCGTGATCAAATATTTTTCCTTTGTGTGTTCAAGTTTTCATGTTCTTGGCCGACATGATGGTGGTAGCATGTTGCAGATCCTTATGGATTATTTTTTTATTGTTTGGCATGTTCAAGGATGTTGATTTAGGTCTTCATTATGTTGTGACTGACTTAGGTTGGTACGCATTGATAATTATTCATGAATTGGGCCGACAATTTGTAATTCATTTATTTTTTATTTGTGGCCGACAAATTTGTTGATGTAATTCATGTAGCAGATATATAAGAGTGATTGTTTCCTCATTTTGGAGAATGCTCCATGAAAGTATATGAAGTGTGAATGCGAAATTTGTGAATAAAGATCAGATCATTCGATTTCATAGCAGAGTGTGAAGAATATTGAGCAAAGTGTGAAGAAGTGTTTATGTGCCTAACCGAAAATATCATTAGGCTTTTGTAGAAGCTAATTTCTTAGTTCAACCTCATCAGATGGATTTAATCTGATTATTTTATGTAAGGCAGTGATCCTTCACTTCTGAGTAGTCAGCTCTAGGCAGTGTGCCTGAATGCATGTGCATTCCTTATTCCTTATTCATTATACTTCTAACAGGGTATAATCTTGTGGAGTAACATGCACCGTGGTTTTTCCCCTAACAAGGTTTCTTCTTATAAAATATTGGTGTTCATGTGTTTCTGATGTGTTTTTGATTCATGCTTCCATTGTTAATTATCAAATTTGAGATTAAAGGTTGAATAAGTATTAAATTCTATGACAACTGATTCACCCCCCCCCCCTCTTAGTTGTTTATCCTTGTTTTTCCAATAATTAGTATCAGAGAAGGTTCCTCCAAAGAAGTTTAATAGCTTGAGGTGATCTGAGATGGCATCATACAAGAATGATAGTTCTAGATTCGATGGTACGAATTACTATCTATGGAAGGTCAAAATGGAGTGTCATTTGAAGTGCATTGGTGATCCTTTCTAGAAGATTAGAAAGAATAGATATAATATTCCTCAGAATGGTCCCACTACTCCTAATGAGATCAAAGAAGTCAAAACTAATATCAGGGCTATAGAAGCATTGCTAAGTGCTTTGACAGATTCAGAGATGACAAATGTGATAGGTTTGAAAATAGCACATGAGATCTGGAAGAAATTGGAAACATTGTATGAAGGAAATGCACAAGTGAATATTGCTAAGCTAACAAGTCTGAAAGGAAAGTGGGAGAACTTGAAGATGAGTGAAGATGAAAAAATTGTTGCTTTTGTAACGTAGATGAAATGAATTTTGCAATCAAAAGATGATTAAATCTAATCTAACATGCATAAATCTAAATCAAACAATAAAGAATGAGATAAATGAACTAAGCAGCAATTAAAACAATAATCAGAACAGTCTCGCCGAATATCAATCCACTTCCTCGAATTATCTTGATTGTCCTTCTCCATTTTTCTGTGTTGGTATTCTTGCCCTCAGATTTTCTATATGTATGCAAGCATAGCCTGGATGTATGCCTAAGCAAAATATTAAAGATTATAATTTCTTCTAAAAATTATATAGATTTTGGGAGAAGAGATATTGGCAAAGATCAGCCAATTTAGGAAAGTTGGTTTTCGAACGATCGGCTCATATTCGAAAGAGAGATCAACAATCGAGATTTATGAATGTCATGTGATGTGAGTTATGTGTTAGTTAGAACGTGAGTTGGGAAATTATGTAGGATAAATATTAAATTAGAATAATAATTTAATCTGGTGTTAAGACTGTTCGAAAATATTTAAGAACATGAGTTCAAGATTAAATAAATGATTTAATCTTTAGTTAAAAGTCTTCAAAAATAGAAGAATTAGACTTTGAATGAAAAGGATAAAGTTAGAACTTGGAGAATGATATGTTTGAATGCACACATGAATTAATTAATTAAATAGAGATATTTAATTAATAACTATGTTCATGCATATTAGTTAGAACTAGTTAATTGACTGGTTTTGACAGAGAGTCCTTTTGTAGAGACGGTCAGATATCGAATCCAGAGATAACTGGTGGATTTAAATAGATCTCGAGTCAGATGGTGAGTGAATAATTAGATAACTGGACGACAGAAGAATGTGACAGAAACAATTAATTATGAATTAAATGTTAATTTAATTCAACATTCAAAATTGAAAGATTTAATTAAATAAATAATGATTTATTTAATTGACTGTTGAAAAGGTTAATTGAATAATTAAATAATGAATATTTAATTATAATTGAAATATAACAAAGGGGTTAATTAAATAATAAATTATTTAATTAAGAAAGAGAATTAATTAGTTAGCGACATAATAAAATAAATATGATTTATTTAATTAATCAAAGTTGAATAAGGGTCATAATGAATTAATTAAATAATTAAAAGGTTATTTAATTAATAGAGGAAAGATGTGTTTAGAAATTAATTAAATAATTAACATTATTAATCATGACCATGGACATTAGAAAATTATGTCGAAAGTGGTACTCGCAGGCCTAGACCACTTTTGAGTGTGTGCAGCTTTCATGCAGAAGGTAAATGAACTAGTGATGGGTATTAGGTGTGCCAGTGGAATTATGGAAGAAGATGAAATTATGGCTAAAGTGCTTAGATCAGTGCCTACTTCCTACAAAATGAAAGCTCATGTTATTGAAGAACTTAGAATAGTAACAAATGTTTTAAGAGACATGTTGATTGGTAAACTAGCTTCCTTTGAGTTAAGTGAATTTGTCGAGTCTACTCCTAAGACAAAATATGCATTTAAAGCTATTGTATCTAGAAAAAGCCAACAAAGATATGATCTGGGAGAAAGTTCCAGAAAAACATTCAAATATGAAGATGAGATGAGGGAAATTGAAGATGAAGAAAGAGAGCTAGAAGAGCTGGAAGCATTGATTGTGAAAAGAAAAGCCAGAGGTCAAGGTAAGTATAAAGGAAATTTGCCTATTAAATGTTTCTCTTGCAGTAAGATAGGTCATTTTGCATCAAGGTGTCCTGAAAGAGTTTCTAAGTACAAACCTGACAAGTCTAGATTTCAAAAGAAATGTTATTATGTTGAAGAAGGTGTTACTGATGATGATTCTGATAAAGAAACTGCAAATGAATATGGATGGGTATTCATTTCTATCAAGGAAAATGGTACGGTGTCCACTGAATCTGCTAACAATCATAATATTGAGAAAGATCTTGCAGCTAGAATTGATGAAAAATATGAATGGGTGATTGACAACGGATGCTCACATCATATGATTGGTGACAAAATCAAGTTCATAAGCTTGGAAAAATATGGCGGTGTTGTTGTAAGATTTGGAAATAACAATGTTGGTGTGATTTGTGGCAAAGGCAATATTTCTCTTGGTGGTAAATACAATAATGACGATGTCCTTTATGTTGAAGGATTGAAGCATAATTTTTTGAGTGTTGGACAGATGGTTGACAAGGGATACAATCTTCAATTCAAATATGGTAAGTGCAAGATATTGGGAAGCTCTCGAAATGTAATTGCTTCAGGTCCAAAGATAAGAGGTAACATTTTTCACTTAAGTGTTGCTAGTGAAATTTTTTTAATTGCTCAAGTTGATGTAAGCTGGTTATGACAAAGGAGGTTGTGTCATGTGAATTTTGATAACATTATCAAAGTAAGCTCCACTCAAGCAGTCAGAGATCTACCTAAGTTAGTGAAGCCTACTAACACTATATGCAAGGAATATCAGATGGGAAAGTAGACAAGAATTCATTTTCGAAGCAAACATCATTCTAATGGAGTACTGGAGTTGGTACATACTGATCTATGTGGTCCATCTAGAATCAGAAGTCTACAAGGAGAAAGGTACTTTATGTTGATTAGTGATGATTACTCTAGGATGATATGGGTTGCTTTCTTGAGAGAAAAACATGAAGCACTAGAAATATTCAAATGTTTCAAAGCTATGGCAGAAAATGATATAGGTTTGAGGGTCAAATGCTTAAGATCAAACAAAGGTGGTGAATTCACTTCCCAAGAGTTCAATTCATTTTGTGAAGAGCATGGAATCAAAATATAGTTATTTTCTCCCCGAACCCCTCAACAAAACAAATTTGTTGAGAGGAAGAACAAAACAATTCTAGATGTTTCTATAACTATGATGTTGGAAGGTAATGTTCCTCATATCTATTGGAGATAATTTGTAAGCACAGTTGTATACACTATCAACCGGATAAATGTTAATGGTAATTCTGGTAAGACTCCTTTTGAGTTGCGGTTTGGTTATAAGCCTACTGTTAAGTATTTCAAAATATTTGGAAGTAGATGTTATATTAAGAGAGATGAAGATATTGTAGGCAAGTTTGATGCTAGAAGTGATGAAGGAATATTTTTGGGTTAATCTACTAAGAGAAAAGCCTACCGGTGCTACAATAGAAGATTGAATAAAATGGTTGAAAGTGCAAATTTTAGAGTTGATGAAGACACTGTTAGATTATCCAGATACCGTGGATATGATTCAAATTACCAACAAGATAGTACTAATAAAGGAAAGACTATTTAGATAGAGAGTCAAGTTCAAATTGTTTTGGTGAATCAAGAGAATCATGAAGGAGAAGCTAGTGGAAGTGCAGAAGAGAGAACAAAAGAACCAGAAGTCAGAGAAAATCCCAAAGTCCCAAGGTATGTAAAGCTAAATAACTCTGAGAATCAGAATATAGGAGACAAGAACAAAGGTGTGCAGACTAGAAGAAGAATTGCAGAAGAATATTTCCTAATTTCTAAAATTGAGCCTAGTAATGTCAATGAAGCATGTAAACATGAATATTGGATGGAAGAAATGAAGGAAGAACTGATGAAAACAGAAAAAAATGATACATGGATTTTTGTTCCCAGACCTCAGGATAAAAATGTGATTGGAACCAAATGGGTCTTTCGAAATAAGCTGAATGAACAAGGTGAAGTGGTCAGAAATAAAGCAAGATTGGTATGTAAAGGATACTCACATATGGAAGGTATTGATTTTGAAGAAACCTTTGCTCCTGTTGCTAAAATTGAAGTTGTAAGGTTATTTCTTGCTTATGCTACTTTCAAGAATTACAAAGTCTATCAAATGGATGTGAAGTCAGCATTTTTGAATAATGAATTAGAAGAAGAATTTTATGTTCAGGAACCAGATGGATTTCAATTGAATAATGAAAAGGATATGGTTTGTCGGTTGAAGAATGTGTTATATGGACTCAAACAAGCCCCTAGAGCCTGGTATGCTAGACTAGATAAATACTTGTTGAAGCTTGGATTTAATAAAGATACTACTGACAGCAATCTGTATTTCAAGATGGATCAGGATAAAGAGTTTATTATTGAAGTCTTTGTTGATGACATTATTTTTGAAGGTAATGATGACTTATGCTTGAATTTTGTTGATGAAATGAAAACTGAGTTTGAGATGTCAATGATTGGAGAGATGAAATTTTTCTTAGGATTGCAAATTACTCAGTTAGAGGATGGAATCTTCATATCTTAGTCCAGATATGTAAGAGAGTTTCTAAAAAAATTTGGCATGGAAGACTCAAAACCAGTTGGTACACCCATGGTAACCAGATTCAAGTTAAAATAGAGTGTTGATTCTCCTAAAGCTAATCAAACAAGGTGCAATTCAATGATTGGTGGATTACTCTATTTGACTCATACTAGACTAGACATTATGAATATTGTATGTATGGTTGCTAGATATCAATTTGATTCAAAGGAATCACATGTGACTACAATAAAGAGAATTTTTAGATACCTGAAAGGAATAGTTAATTTTGGTCTTTGGTATCCTAAGGATGATGATATTACTCTGAATGCCTTTACAGATGCAGATTGGGCAAGAGATGTGGATGACAAGAAAAGTATAAGTGGTGGTACATTCTTCTTGGGGAAGAATTTGGTGTCTTGGCTAAGTAAAAAGAAGAATTCCATTTCATTATCTACTGTTGAGGCAAAATATATTGTTGCTGCAAAAAATTGTACTCAAGTAATGTGGATGAAGCAGATGTTGAGAGATATCAAAATTTAAGTATGATGAGCCTATTGCTATATTTTGTGACAACTCAAGTGCCATAAAATTTTTCCAAGAATTCGGTTTTACATTCAAAGATAAAACATATATTTATCAAGTATCACTTTTTGAGAGACAAAGTGAGTGATAAAGAAGTTAGAATGGAGAATGTGCCCACTAAGGAACAAATTGCAGATATCTTTACTAAATCGTTGCCTAAGGATACTTTTGAGTATCTCAAAGGAAAGTTAGGGGTGATTTCCCCTCCTAATCTGAACTAATATGCAAATATTTGCATCAAACCATGCACTCATAGTCATATCTTGCTTCAGATTGATGTTGTGATGGCTACTACTCAGGGGGAGTAGTCAGATGATTTAGATATGTGGTTCAGAGCTTTTTAACCTTTTCCATTAAAGTCAAAGGGGGAGAAGAGCCATGTGAAAAACCTTTAAGGAATAAAAGGGAAGAAGAGTAATGTAAGATGGAAAAGAACAGTATGAGAAGAAGGAGACAGTTTGAGAAGAGTTAGTTGTGTTGATGGTATTTTTCACATCATGTGTTGTCATCAATGCCAAAGGGGGAGATTGTTGGATGTTGTGGTTGTGTTGTTGATATGTGGTTTTCATTGATGTCAACACTATTACCATTGATGATTCTCAAGGTTGTATATGTTGAGGATATTGAGAAAATTAGAATAAATATGTTGCATGCGGTCTGTGAAGCTATGATAATCATAATTATGGAAATTTGTGTACGTTGATAATCAAAAGTCACGTATTAAAGGGTTTTTTGTTGAGCCTATCTAGTATGTTTTCTAGAATTTTCAGTGGTGCACATCAAGTTTGGAGAAAGTTATGAATTTCTAAGTTCCTATAGTTATTTTGTTACTGTAGCAGGTGTTTTTGGAAGAAGAGAATGCAATTCAGGTAAATTAAGTTGTTGTGTATGCTCTTGATATGTTCAGTGATGTTTCTAGATTGTGCTCTATCATTGTGGTACGTCTGCGTTGAATGGTGTGTTTGTGATAAAAAAAAAATCCTTTGTGTTCAAGTTTTTATGTTCTTGGCCGACATGATGGTGGTAGTGTGTTGCAGATCCTTATGGATTATTTTTTTATTGTTTGGCATGTTTGAGGATATTTGTTTAGGTATTCATTATGTTGAGAACAACTTAGGTTGGTACGCATTGAGACTTGTTCATGAATTGGGCCGACAGTTAGTAATTTATTTATTTTTTATTTGTGGTTGACAAAGTTCTTGATGTAATTCATGTAGCGGATATATAAGAGTGATTGTTTCCTTTTATTGGAGTTTTCTCCATGAATGTATATGAAGTGTGAATGTTAAATGTTTGAATAAAGATCAGATCATTTGAATTCATAGCAGAGTGTGAAGAAGCATTTTTGTGCCTAACCAAAGTTGTCATCGGGCTTTTGTAGAAGCTAATTTCTTAGTTCAACCTCATCAAATAGATTTAATCTGATTGTTTTATGTAAGGCAGTGAGCCTTCCCTTCTGAGCAGTGAGCTCTAGGCAGTGTGCTTGACTGCATGTGCATTCCTTATTCATTTTTCATTCTACTTCTAACAAGGTATAATCTTGTGGACTAACACCCACCGTGGTTTTTCCCCTAATAGGGTTTCCACGTATAAAATATCGGTGTTCATGTTTTTCTGATGTGTTGTTGATTCATTATTTCACTGTTAATTATTAGATTTGAGATTAAAGGTTGAATAAGTGATAAATTTTGTGACAATTGATTCACCCCCCCTCTCAGTTGTTTATCCTTGTTTTTCCAACATAATTCACACTTTCCAAAGCTAACATAGGGAACTATGGCCTTAGCTTCGTGATTTTCACATAATGGACTTTGTGGAATGAAGGTTTCTTAGACATAGACATTTTTAGTTTGAAATTAATTAAGACTTTCTTGATGTGGTAATAAATAAATTTCACTAAATCAAAGATTAACACCAAATGAAAACACCACACATTATTCTTATTGTTGAAACACATTGAATCCCCAAAACAAACAAATTGAGACAAGGAAATTATTGCAAACATTGAGTCCAAGTTCTATTATCAAAATCATTGAGTTCTTAAGGTTTATCACTTTAGAGGTAAAACATGTTTCTCGCCATATTGGTCTTCTAAAAAAAAGGTCCATTTTAGGTTAGCACTTTTTTTTGGTCAAAAAATTTCATCCACCTTCATCATATTTTACATTTCACTTCACAAACAACTTTAGAAACTTTTGGACACATCAACACTCTTTAGACTTAGGCAATCATCAAACCAATCCCCTAACTTAGCTACTTTGTGTGTGTGAAATGGATAGTTGAGTAGTAATCACCTTTTTAACTAGTCTATCTTAAAGGTCACAAGTCTAATTTAAAGATTTACAAGTTCATTTTACACTTTTTATTCGAGGCATCAAAACATCAAGCCTTTTTAATCTAAAAGTGTTGTCCAAAAGTTTAGAAAGTTCATCCCCCATCATTCACCCCTTTTTCATCATCCACTCACATCATTTGTCCAAAATAACTTAGAGGGTTCCTTTTACCAAAATTTGAGTCAACTATAGAGTTTCAAATCTATAAATCTTAACACACCTCTCCCATAGTCGACCCATAATTTATGGCTACAACAAGGTCACAACAAGAGAAACATGGAACAAACCAAAACCCGATCCACCACAAGTGATCGAAACCCACAATAATTTGGTCCAAGGAATCATTCTACCCCCTCACAATAACCACAAAATCCATTAGACCAAGGGTATGAGGTAGAAGACATCACAAACAACTCCCTTGAGCTCGCTAAGGAATAACTCCTTGAATATCAACAAGACCCTAAGACAAACCACATTATTAGCACTTTGATGAAAAATAACCCTACCCAATACATGATAGCCTTAACAAAATAAGGGGCTAAAATCCCTTATACATTTGACTTTGATTCAATTAATGAACAAAACTTAGGAAATGTGGCTTCAATTCCCTCAACTTTTTCCACACAAACCTTGGAACAAGGCTTGACTCCATCTACGATACAACCAACTTTATCCCTTGTGTCAAGTCAAACATTAACTCCTAGTCTTGCAACTAGGATTGCCACAAACCTTGGTCATACTCTCCCTTTAGAAGGAAACACAATTTTGGGTACTCAAAACACCAACCTTCCTTGGACACCAATATTTGGTGCCCCATGACATTCTTCCACCACCATTCCTGAACACCTTCTACATCCACACAAACCACTTACATTTCATAACACCACGATGGCCTCAACATTTCCAATGCAACCATCTTCATCCATCACCACAAGTACCACAAGTGTACCCAATGTTATGAAAGGTAATATGAACCAAGTGCCTCAAATAGGACAACAAGGAAAAGTTAACACCCTCACACAAATTCAACCCTTAACAAGTGGTTCCAACAACCCCAATGACACATTGAAACAAGTGGTTACACAAACTACTCAAGTCAATCCACCATCCACATCAACCCCATCCATCATCAAACCAAATAAAAGCAACACATCAATCACAAACCCCGTAAACCAAGGTAAAACCTTGGTCCCACAACAAACACAACAAGGGAACCCTCAAAACATCGATTAAGGGAACCCTTCTAAATAATTGACCCAAGGTCCAAATGTACCACTGACATTGCAACAAATGGTACCATCATCTTTAGCATTGGTCCCCCAAGCCATACAAAATCAAATGAGGCCCCAAACTTACATTCCTCCATCCCAAACAATAATCTTACAAGGTATGATAGCACAAAATAACCCACAAACACTCACCACACAACAACCATCTCCAATCAACCCACAACCCACTCATACCATGATCACTCAAAATCCATCTCATGTATGCCAACAACAAAACACTTCCACATTGCAGGCACAACAAGCTCACACTATAGATTTGTAACAAGCACAACAGGATTATCAACAAGTGTTTCAAGCACAACAAGCTCAAGCTCAAGCATTGCAACAAAAAAAATCCCAACAATAAGCTTTGCAACAGCAACAGGATTATCAACAAGCATTGCAACAACAACAAGCCCAAGCGCAAGCCTTGCAACAACAACAAGCCTTAATTGCACAACAATAACTGCAAGCTCAACAACAAGCCTTGATTTTGCAACAACAACAACAAGCATTTCTAGCACAACAATACACCTAACAAAAAATAGATACACAAAAACAACAGGGTTTGTGCTATAACCCCCAACAAAACATCATGAATCCAACTGCATAAGGAGCATATACAACACCACCTCTATCAACCTCACCTTCATAGTATTTGAATCCATCATACACACCATACAATACCTCAACATATCAGAACCCCACTTACAACTCATCTGCTATACCACAATACACAACATATGCTCCTTCACCAAATTTGCAAGACAATGTGTAATTATAGCTTAAGGAACTCACACAAAATATCCAAGACATTCAAATAGGAAAAATTAAAAATCCCCATACATAACAAAACTTATGTCCATACCAATTTGATAGGAACATCACAATGGTACCTTTCCCACCTAGTTTTGAAGTCCCTAAATTTGATAAATACAAAGGGAAGGGAAATCCTGTGGATCATATAAAATAATTCCATGTAATATGTATGGAGGTGGCTTATAATGATTCTTACTTCATGTGTCTCTTCCCACGTAGTTTAGCAGGCCCAACAATTGATTAGTTCTCATAGTTTCCTCCAAGTATCAAAACCTTCCAATAAATAATAGATAGGTTCATAGACCATTTCTCCTTCAATCTTGACATGGATGTAAGCTTAGAATATTTGTACAGTCTCAAGCAAAACAAAGGATAATCCTTCACTAATTTCCTCCAAAAATGGAGGTAAAGGGCTAGTAAGAGCAAGTGGCCCTGTTAGAACCCAAAATTACCGTAAAAAAACCCCAAGGTTTTCCCGTTTGAATCTAATTTTTGCATCATTACCCTAGGGAATTTTATTCGTTTATATCCATATTTCACTATCATTCCTTTAAAAAATATTTTTCCATCCATAAATACCTTGCACCATATACCACTGACTTAGCATTTATTTAAAATCTCATTTACCGCTTTACCGCGGCCTCCCACAAAGGGGCCTGAGGTATGGCGGTAATGGTTAGCAGGCAAGCATAAAGTGCTTACCGCGCTACCGCATGCGGTTAAGTCATACACTACGATAGCATGGTAAACAGTCAAACGTTCGGTAGGGACAAGCAATCAACGACGGAGCAGTGGCATAAAGTGTTTATCATAGTACCGCGTGCGGTTAAACCACTGACCGTAGTGACCACGGTGGATTGTTTGTAAGTGGTGAAGGAGGCATCCATAGAGGTTACCACAATACCGCGAGGGGCTCCAATGAAGATCGTGGTAGCGCGGTAAACCGTTAGCAATCAGCAGCGACGGTGTGGTAAGCGATTAGCAGTTACTGCTATACTACACACGGTTAATACGAAGACCACGGTAGAGCGGTAGGCAAGGAGGGAAGCGGCAAATGGTTACCATGCAACCGTGTGCAGTTAGTATGGTCACCACGGTAGTACGGTGGACAGTCAATGAATGGGCCAAAGCAGTCAGTGGTCAAGCACCACGATACCGCGAGTGGGAAAGTCAAAGCCCGCGGTTGAGCGGTAAAAGTAATAAAAGCCACGGGGAAGCGAAATATAAAGACCGATCATGGTATAAAGTGAAAATGAAGATCAGCCAAAGTATTAAAGGAAAAGTAAAAGCTCGCCTATAGTTTAGATATTTAATTTGCTGAAAGGCAATTTAATTAAATATTTTTTATCTCTGACATAGAATGTAAAACAGTTGTAACTACAAAGTAAAGGGTCGTGACCCTTGGTCTTTACTATATAAATATTTCAAAAATCAGAGAGAGCAGGGGGAGAGAGACAGAAGTTAGATTTAGGAGTTAGATTTTTCCCGAGAGGGGACTGGGGAATGCAAATAATGTATAGACTTTCTTTGAAGCAGAATCAATGGATAATTTTTTTTGAATTTGTGAAACTCTTTCTGTTTCGAGTTGTTGTGATATAATAATTTATATTTCTTGTGAGGGTTGTCTCCAACTTGAAGTCTTAAATCATTTAAATCAATGTATCAAGCATATGTTTGATTTATCAAAGTGCAAATTTCACTTTGTGTGATTTGGTTGATCGGTGTCTGCAAGTCAGAGTTAAAATTCTCTTAAACAAGTCACAGTGATTTAGTATTTCTTTTGGATTGTTGGGGTAGAACCCGATAAGAAAATAATGCATGGATGTTGTGAAGTAGCCACATTTTTTCAAGATATTAGAAGAAGAGAGAAGACAACAGTCAATAAGAGAGTTGAAGGAATTGAGGCAACAAAGGCTACAATTGAACCAACAGAGCTACAAGTGAACCAACAATTGCTGCACTTAGGAGTCAAAGGTGCTCAAAATACATCACCAAACAGGCCATCATACAGTGAGAATGAAGACACAAGTTCCAAGAGATCTTGGAAACCACAAATACCGCATGATGCAATTGAGAATTTTGGTGATAAAGGTAATGTACTCTATTCACATCAGAACACTTCTAAGGAGTATTTTCAAATTCAAGAAAGAAACAAAAATCTTCTCGATGCCTTTTTTGACATAAGGACATATAAGGAAGAATCTATGAGTTCTTTATACAATAGGATGGTAGACATTTGTATGCAATTACCTCCTCATCATAGGCCCACAAGACCCACATTTGTTGCATTATTTTTAAGAGCATCAGAGCCAGAATCAATTTATTGGTCAGATTCATTAAAACAACAAGCCTTTGATGTAGAAAATAAATTTATTGATTCCATGCTTGAGACAAGGTATATGGACATTGTCAGCAATAAATCAAATGGTGATATCATGAATGATCAAATAATGCAGTCAATGGAGGATAAATGTACAATTGAGATTTCTAATGACAATTTTTTAGATTTGGAAGATGATTGCAACATTAATGATACTGGTGGGGACACATCATCTGGGGAGTACATCAGCAATGCTTCAAAAGTTGAAATAGAAAATGATATCATGTTGTCTGACAATGAAGATGTGGAGATTTTCTCTTGCATAACAGATTGTGAGTCAAATTGTGAAGATGAACTTGTCAATTTTGATCTTCAATAGAGTGATTGTTGTAGTTCTTATGAAGATGAAGAGGTTGGAGACATGGTAGAAGATATGGAAGCAGAGACATGTTCACTCAACAGTGAGCAAGTTTCAGATTTGTTAACTCTGGAATACCAGAAGTATGCACATGAAGATGATTCCAAAGTTTTGGTTACAGCCTACATATGCTTTGACAGTGAAGATATTGTGTGTAGTGATTCAAATAGTTCCATGTTCATCTCTCATAGTGATGAAAATTTTGAAGTTGATCATGAATTTGTTTGTGTCCAGGAAGAGGTATGTGAATTGAATGATTTATGCCTGCAAGAAAATGATATTGGTTTGCATATTATTGATGATGAGTGTCCAACATTTGTTGATTCGAGTATGTATAAGGATGGCTGCCTAGATCAAGCGTGTATGTTAATACCAACTGGTGATAGGAAAGAGATGGAAAGTAATTTTGATTTAATTATTTCAAAGGATGTCGATGAGATTGAATTTGTAGATTCCCATGTGAAGCATTTAGAATTAAAGGTCCCAGTGCAGTTGCAGGCACATTTAGCAACATATGACAGTGAGCATGCCCATAAATGTTTTGTTGAATATGGATACACTTTGTATGCTGAGGGTGATAAATATTGTTTATATGATAATAAGAATGATGAAATGCGGACTGATGAGATGAATATGAATTAGATTGAATTAAGTGATTTCCTAAATTTTTTCAATGGTAGTACATGTTGCAGGGCAGGTGGAATGGATAGTTTCAAAAGAAACCTAATGAGCTCTAATCAGAACAAACTCTATGACAAAGGAAAGTATAGGTTTTTATTTTTGGGGTGGCCTGGGGCCATTCCTTGTGGTTTGATTTTTGAACCAGAACAGGTACAGAGGATTAAGGATTTCCAGTGCATGGACAATTCTTAGCAAAGCCTCTTTAAACATTATTTTCCATGCACAGTAGTTTAAGTAGGGTCTGGGTTTTCCAGTACATGGACAATCTCAGGAGTTCCCTTTTTGAAAACTTTTGTTTTCTTTCCATGTACAATAGTGTAGGGTTTCCATTCTCCATTTGCTCCATTTTCCATCTCCTTCATGCTCTGATTCATTCCCTTCATCTGCCATGGCCTTCATTTTCATATCATTTACTTGGTCTGCTCTCCCAGAATTTTGGATTCTTGCAGTGATTTTCCAAACCACTCATCCCCAACAGGAGCCACTGTTAGAACCCAAAATTACCGTAAAAAAACCCTAAGGTTTTCCTGTTTGAATCTAATTTTTGCATCATTACCCTAGGGAATTTTATTCGTTTATATCCATATTTCACTATCCTTCCTTAAAAAAAAAAATTTCCATCCATAAATACCTTGCACCATATACCGCTGACTTAGCATTTATTTAAAATCTCATTTACCGCTTTACCGTGGCCTCCCACAAAGGAGCCTACGATATGGCAGTAGCGGTTAGCAGGTAGGCATAAAGTGCTTACCGCTCTACCGCATGCAGTTAATTCATACACCATGGTAGTGCGGTAAACAGTCAAACGTTTGGCAGGGACAGGCAATCAACGACGGAGCAGCGGCATAAAGTGTTTACCATAGTACCGCGCGCGGTTAAACCACTGACCGTGGTGGACTGTTTGTAAGCGGTGAAGGAGGCAGCCATAGAGGTTAATGTGATACCGCGGGGGGCTCCAATGAAGACCGTGGTAGCGCGGTAAACCATTAGCAGTCAGCAGTGACGGTGTGGTAAGCGGTTAGCGATTACCGCACACAATTAATATGAAGAGCACAGTAGAGAGGTAGGCAAGGAGGGAAGCATCGAACGGTTACCGTGCAACTGTGCGTGGTTAGTATGGTCACCGTGGTAGTGCGGTGGATAGTCAATGAACGGGCCAGAGCAGTCAGTGGTCAAACACCGCAATACCACGGGTGGGAAATCAAAGCCCACGGTTGAGCGGTAAAAGTAATAAAAGCCACAGGGAAGCGAAATATAAAGACCGGTCATGGTATAAAGTGAAAATGAAGATCGGTCAAAGTATTAAAGGAAAAGTAAAAGCTCACCTATAGTTTAGATATTTAATTTTCTGAAAGGCAATTTAATTAAATATTTTTTATCTCTGACATAGAATGTAAAACGGTTGTAACTGCAAAGTGAAGGGTCATGACCCTTGGTTTTTACTGTATAAATATTTCAAAAATCAGAGAGAGTAGGGGGGAGAGATACAGAAGTTAGATTTAGGAGTTAGATTTTTCCTAAGAGGGGACTAGGGAATGCAAATAATGTACAAAATTTCTTTAAAGCAGAATCAATGGATAGATTTTTTTGAATTTGTGAAACTCTTTCTGTTTTAAGTTGTTGTGATCTAATAATTTATATTTCTTGTGAGGGTTGTCTCCAACTTGAAGTCTTAAATCATTTAAATCAATGTATCAAGCATATGTTTGATTTATCAAAGTGCAAATTTCACTTTGTGTGATTTTGTTGATTGATGTCTGCAAGTCAGAGTTAAAATTATTTTAAACAAGTCACAGTGATTTAGTATTTCTTTTGGATTGTTGAAGTAGAACCCGATAAGAAAATATTCCAGTATTATTTATTAAAGCCATAAATTAATGAAGTCATATGCCAGTCATTAGAATTTCATTTTTAAAAGTGCCTAGCAACTTGAATTAAGACGAAAAGGGAAAAATGCACAATTCTTGATAATTTGACTCCATTGCCCATGTGGATAGAAGGCACTGATCTACCTCAACCCAGAGATAAAATTCATAAACAAACAACTTATTCAAATCCTTTCATTTGTGCAGTAGGAGTAGGATTAGTTGTAGTGATTTCATCTATTCAGTTCCCTTTGCCATTGTGGGTAGATAGTTCAAACTGGAAATACATTTAAATCTGCAACATACACATAGGTGCACCCGCCTAGGTTTTGCAGAGCCTGAAGAGCAGAAGGTACAATTTCATCAATTGGCCTTGTTATTTGGCCAAAAGTGTTGTGAGAGCTTGGCAACCTCTCATGGTTTAAACCTGCATTTTTGAGACCCAACAAGCCCATTCCTGAAGAACAAGTAGGGATCATCATAGCACACACTTATCCTTCCAATTAAGAATGCAATGTGTCACCACTTGTGACAAGCTTATCCCTCAAGCCCTCAACATAAAGAGAGACCTAATCTCCTAGGGAACCACACCTACATATAATGACAATCATCCATCTACTAGCTCTCACAATAAGCCTCACATGTGGGCTAAGAACAATAATGTGACAAATGATGGTGTCATTGATGCTAAAGTCATCATAAGTGCTCCTAAAAAAACACCAATAAACCAACCAACACACAACATACCATACAACAAACCACCACACCACCACAGAATAACCAAATCAATAACACCGACACCCAACAAAGAGAACCCCCCAATAGGAATAACTACCCAAAACACAAATACACACCATTGGGGGAACCCATTGAATCCATCATGCAGAAATTGGTACAATCAAACTTGATTACACTCCCAAATTTTTGAACTATCAAGAACCCCAAGTTAAACCACCTTGGTATAACGAAAAGAATCTTTGTGACTTTCACAAGATCAAAGGACATAAAACATCAAACTGTATGAAGCTAAAGAACATTATCCAAGATCTTATTGAAAGTGGAGATGCAACTATCGATGTACGAATAGGTAACCAAGACCTGAAGATATACAAGAATCCAATTTCAGATTTCAAAAAATGGAATGACAATGGAAAGGGGAAAAATTACACTAATGTAGGGCATGTATATTCCAATGTGGTCACCTCTTGTGACAACGTCGTAACAGTCGTCACTGTCAAAGGGCCTAGTGCAAAATGTGGAGTCAACACATGACGTGGAAAGGTTACAATCCCATGAGCTTTATCTCAATCTAGCGCATAACCTACATTTCCAACATCAAACCCTAGTAACTATAATCTCCTCGACTAGCTAAATAAAATCCCTGCATAGATCTCCATCCTAGAATTATTGAAGCTATCCCCTGCACATAGGGATATACTAGAAAAATATTTATCAACTTTCTTCGTCCCTAAGAATATTGATACAGAGCATTTTTAAGCTATGATAGGGCATATCACCACACCCCATCTTCTTACCTTCTTAGAGCAAGACCTCCCAACGTAACTGTCACACAATCGCACTTTGCACCTTGAGGTCATTGTTCATAAGAATAAAGTTAAAATATTCTTAGTAGATAGAGGTGTTGGTCTAAACATTTGCACCCTTCAGTTGGTCAAAAACTTGGGTTACTTAGAGGATATTATTGAAAATGCAAAGAGCACAACTATAAGGGAATGTGATGATCAAGAATGATTGTCTCAAGGCATCATCAAGCTACCTATCCAAGTGGGACTCGTCATTGTTGAAACCACATGCCAAGTGATAAATCTTGACCTCCCCTACAAAATCTTGCTTGGTCAACCATGGATTCATTCCATGCAAGTTGTGGCTTCCACGTACCACCAATGTGTTAAGTTTCCCTTTGAGGATAAAGAAGTGATCATCCATGGAGATCCTGAGCTCCTTTACTATTGCAAGAACCTTGAAGAAAAATTCTACAAGATCCCTCAAATACCTAAGAATTATGAAGGGCCTACATCCTCCTCCTTATTTAGTGACCCATCTTCCCTTGCATCTACCTCGGAATCCAAAAAACCTATTGTGCAGAATACACCCGACATCAAGGCAGTAATCAAGGATAATGGTTGTGGGGATTATAATCTAAAGGACACTTTTTTATTGGGAGAGTTACCTCTTTCTGATAAATCTCATGGAAAACCCCAACCTATCAACAAAGTGGTTGAAACATTAAAGCTTTCCTCTACCACTTTCACCAAGTGGGGGGACTTGAACAAAGAGGCTTTCAATGAGGAAGATGTATCTAAATTTATCTATTAGGACAACCAACCCATGCCCATTCTTCCCATGGAAGATGACAACAAAGGTTTACAGCTAATGATGGGATGGGGGTATAACAAGAATGAAAATATGGGACAAAATGACAACGGTTTGCTAGAACCCATCATTCTAAGAGACATCTAAAGAATCTTGGATTAGGATGTACTACTACCAAGGTAACCCTTATTGGCAAGGGTACTTCTAATAAATGGGTTGAGGCTTCCTCTTGGTTACCAACATCATGCAACACTACCCTAGATGACTTTCCTCTCGATGTTGTTGACCTATTTGAGGATACCTCTATCTTTATGATAAACACAACATCTTTTACCCCAAATGGCCAAATCACTAATTAAACCTGGTATACCACAACTGACAGACTTGGACCAACGAGGACCACCAATTCTAGATATATTCAAAAATATTGAAGCAATCTCATAATTTATGGGACTTCACAACAACTTACCATGTGGGGATCATAAGGCAGGATTTGACATAGAGCTAAACACATAGGTGTACTATGGAGAGATGATTGAATCCCTCAACCACAAAATTCATGACATGAGAATAACACATAGGTCTTTAAGTGAAAACCACACTATGGCACTTTCAAATCATAAAATAGTAAAAATAAAGGACACATCCAAAGGTGAAAACCTCTCTAAGGTACCAGAGGATGAGGGATTCAATCTCCCCCTTAGTGCAATACATCCACAAAAATCAACAGTATTAGCAGAGAAGGCAATTCCAATAAATGTGGGAACAAAGGAGGCAACTAAGATAACCTTTTATGTTGAATCATTGTTAGATGAAGAACAAAAAAAATTAGCAGCATTCTTGAAAGAGAGAAGGGGAAAATTTGCATGGTCCTACACAGACATGCCTGGGCTCGATCCTAAAGTAGTTGTACATCACTTTAGTCTATCCTGAAGCAAAACTAGTGAAATAAAAATTGAGAAAGATGCACCCTTAGATAGCATTACTGGTTAAGTTGGATTATAAAATCTCCTTGACATTGGATTTATCTGACCAATCAACTATCCTGAGTGGGTTTCCAACCTGGTACCAGTCTCCCAACCCATTGGGGACATCAAAATCTGCACAGATTTTAGGGACTTGAACAAACCATGTCCAAAAGATGATTTCTCTCTTCCCAACATCGACATCATTATCAATCTAACAACAAGACATGGAATGTTATCACTCATGGATGGATTTTCAGGCTATAACCAAATCATGATCGCTAAGGAGGATCAACATAAAATTGCATTCACTTATCTATGGGGAACATACTCTTGGAACATGATTCCATTTGGGCTAAAGAATGTTGGAGTGACCTATCAAAGGGTGATGACCCTAATCTTTCATGATATGATCCATAAAATAGTCGAAGACTATGTGGATGATATTTTGGAAAAATCTAAAACAAGGAAAGAGCACATAGAGGTATTGTGACCAATATTTGATAGGCTCGAAGAGTATAAAGTACATCTAAATCCAAAAATGTGCATCTTTGGGGTAACATCAAGCAGGCTTCTTGGCTACATAGTGTCACAAAGAGGGATATATATAGATCCAACAAATTTGAAAGCAATCGAAAACATGGGGCCCCCCAAACATTGAAACAGATGCGAGGGCTACAAGGAAGGTTACAATCCAATAGGAGATTCATAGCACAACTGTCAAAAAAGATCCACCCTTTCTCTCATCTTGTCCATAAAGGAATAACATATAAGTGGGATGAGAAATGTGATAAAGCCTTTCAAAAAATCAAGGAGTACCTATTATCACCTCTATTTCTCATGCCACCAATACCAAACAAGCCATTCATCCTATATATCTCAACTACATCAACAACACTAGGTGCTCTTCTAGCCCAACATGACGAAACAAGAAAAGAAAGAGCCATCTATTATATCAACAAAACATTGGTAGGATATGAAATTAATTACTCGTCCATCGCATGCCTAGCAGTGGTCTTTTCTTCACAAAAAATCAGACATTACATGTTTTCACATAAAATCAAGCTTATTGCTAAGATCGACCCACTAAAATATTTGTTGTCTAAAGCAACTCTCATTGGGAGAATGGCCAAGTGGGTAATGATATTAACATATTTTTACATAGCATATGTGGAGTGGAAGACTATAAAGGGATGTCATTGCAAACCAACTAGAAGAAGCACCCCTTTATGTGGAGAGTCCGTTGATATCTGAGTTTCCTAATGAGTCAATATTTCTTCTCAATACAATAGATCAATGGAAAATGAATTTTGATGGATCTTACACCCAACATGGATCAAGGGCAGAGATCTATTGGAAAAACAAGGATAGACAGCTAAGAAGGGGGGTGAATCAGTTGTCACAGAATTTAAAACTTATTTCACCTTATTAACCTTTAATCTTAGATCTGATAAATAACAGTGAAAGCATGAATCAACAACACATTAGAAATACACATAACACCAATATTTTTGCATGGAAACCCTATTAGGGGAAAAACCACGGTGGAGGTTAATCCACAAGTTATACCCTATTAAATGTATAAGGAAAATGAATAAGGAATGCACATGCATTCATGCACACTGCTCACAGAAGACACGTTGTCTTACATAAAAAAAATAGATTTAATCCATATGAAGAGATTGAAATGAGAAACTAGCTTCTTCAAAAGCTTGATGACAGTTCCAGTTAGGCACATAAACACTTCTTCACACTTCGCTCAAACTTCTTCACACTTTTCTCTACAATCTAATGATCTGATCTTTATTCGTACATAAAACTTGCACACTTCGCATACCACTTCACACATACATCAAAAAGAATAAACAATCTCTCCTATATATCCGCTTCATGGAATTACATCAACAACTTTGTCGGCCAGAAATAAAAGAATACGAATTGTCAGCCCAATTCATGAAAGAATATCAATGTGTACCAACTGAAGTCGGTCACAACATAATGAAGACCTAAAACAACATCCTCGAATATTCCAAACATTCAAAAATCAATCCACGAGGATCCACAACACACTACAACCACCATGTCGACAAGAACATGAAAACTCAAACACACAAAGGAAAAATCTTCAATCACGAGCACACCAATCAATGCGGATGTGTAAAAAGGATAAAGCACGATCTAGAAACATCAACAAACATTGCAGGAGCATACACAACAACTCAAATTACTAGAATCATGTTCTCTTCTTCTAGAAACACCGACTACAGTAATAGAATAATTGTAGGAACACAAAAACTCACAACTTGCTCCAATCTTGATGTGCACCTCTGAAAATTTCGGAGGATAAACTAGATAGGCTCAAAAACAAACCCTTTAAAGCACAACTTCTGAATACCAACATACTGAACTTTCCACCACACTGAACTTTGCAACTTCACAGACAACCTTTAACATATTTATTATAATTTTTTTAATATCCTCGACATATACAGCCTTCAAGACATCAATGCTAATAGTGTTGACATCAATGATAACAACATGTCAGCAACACAACAACAACATCCAAAAATCTCCCCCTTTGGCATTAATGGAAGCACATGAAGTGAAAAATACCATCAACACAACTAACTCTTCTCCAACAGTCTCCCCCTTAGATATTGTATTGTTCTTCTCCCCTTTTTCATTATAGCTCTTCCAGTATTACTCTTCTCTCCATAGTTTTTCACATTACTCTTCTCCCCCTTTGACATCAATGACAAAGGTACACAAGCTCTGAACCACATATCTGAATCATCTAACTACTCCCCTTGAGTAGAAGCCACCACAACATCAATCCAAAACAAGATATGATTGTAAATGCATGAACTGATGTAAAGACTTGCATCTTAGTTCTCATTAGGAGGGGAAATCACCCCTAAATTCCCTATGAGATACTCAAAATTATCCTTCGGCAATGACTTAGTAAATATGTCCGCAATTTGTTTCTTAGTAGACACATACTCCAATCTGACTTCTTTATCACTCACTTTGTCTCTCAAAAAGTGATATTTGATAGAAATATATGTTTTGTCTTTGAATGCAACACCAGATTCTTGGAAATGTTTATGGCACTTGAATTATCAAAAAATATAGTAATAGGCTCATCATACTCAATTCTTATATCTCTCAGCATTTGCTTCATCCACATTACTTGAGTACAATTGTTTGCGACAGCAATTTATTTTGCCTTAGTAGTAGATAAGGAAATGGAATTCTGCTTTTAACTTAACCAAGACACCAACTTCTTCCCCAAGAAGAAGGCACCACCACTAGTACTTTTCCTGTCATCCACATCTCCTACCCAATTTGCATCAGTAAATGTGCTCAAGGTAATATCATCCTCTTTAGGATACCATAGGCCAAAATCAGTTGTCCCTTTCAAGTATTTGAAAATTCTCTTTACAATAGTCACATGGGATTCCTTTGGATCGGCTTGATATCTAGCAACCATGCATACAACATTCATGATTTTTGTTATGGTCTGAGTCAAATAAAGTAATCCACTGATCATTGACCTATATCTTGTTTGATTTTCCTTAGGAGAATCATCATTTTGTGTTAACTTGCATCTAGTTACCATGAGTGTACCAATAGGCTTTGAGTCTTCCATACCAAAAAAATTCAATAACTCTCTTACATATTTGGACTGAGATATAAATATTTCATTATCTAACTGAGTAATTTGTAATCCTTAAAAGAATTTCAGCTCTCCAATCATTGACATCTCAAACTCACTTTTCATTTCATCAACAAACTTCATACATAAGTCATCATCACCTTCAAAAATGATGTCATCAACAAAGACTTAATTAATCAATTCTTTATCCTGATCCATCTTCAAATATAGATTATTGTCAATAGTACCTTTATTGAATCCAAGCTTCAACAAGTATTTATCCAGTCTAGTATACTAGGCTCTAGGGGTTTTCTTAATTCCATATAGTGCTTTCTTCAATCGACAAACCATATCTCCCTTATCAGTCAGTTGAAATCCATCTGGTTTCTCAACATATACTTCTTCATCTAGCTCGCCATTTAGAAATGTTGACTTTACATCCATTTGATAGACTTTGTAGTTATTAAAAGTAGCATAAGCAAGAAACAATCTGACCACTTCAATTCTAGTAATAGGGGCAAAGGTTTCTTCAAAATCAATACCTTCCATGTGTTAGTACCCTTTACATACCAGTATTGCTTTATTCCTAACCACTACACCTTGTTCATTCAGCTTATTTCAAAAGACCCATTTGGTTATGTTATCACAAGGATTTGCACCTGCATGCAAAGCTAAAAAGCTCTACAATCCCATGCAACATTGGACTAATTTCAGGTTGTGGGTACCCTATATGAAACTAGACCTACGGATTCTAGGTCGGCTTCCTATTGAATTTTCTGGTTAATTTATAGTAACTTGTTTGGAAAAAGCGAAGAAATCTTGGAATAAATGCATAAACTCCCTTGATAGTTAGATGTGTAATTGAATCAACAATATAAGCAGTATCAATCTCAGCTCATGTCTAAGATGTTTATTAAAATAGCATACTTAAAATTTCAATGTCTACAGAATGAATGAATTTAAATAAAGATGCCAATAATGTCTCAGTAGTCAGAATGAATTATGATGAATTGACCTGAAATAGAGGAAGACCTTGTCAATATTTTAATTATAGTGATGATGAGACCCAAATGTGAGCTTGAACCATGTGTCGGCTATCACTGATATTTGGTAATGCTTTTAGTGTCTTTCCTTCCTAGCCTATGTGGGTTGCGCCATCCAAAATGGCGCGTTCTATGAATTTTGTGGCTTGGATGACCTCTCTTTGATAGACTCTACTTGTGTTTCAATGAATCCTCTTTACAGACTGACATCTTCCTTAGTCCTGGGTCACGACTATCTCCTCTTGTGTTTCCTATGCCTTTACCTACACATTCTCTCGCCCTATCTCCTATGTTTCCCTTGGCTTCCATGGTTGTGTATTTGTTCCTTCTCACCCGACGTGTCCCTCCTACGCGACCCTTCCTATACACAATTGTTCAAGAAAATTGTGATTAGCTTTTAGAAATAATAATTTGTTATACATTTATAATAGTCTTCAATGTATTTCGATTATTTATTTTAGATATTTTATTTTTATATAATGTATGTCTTATTATATATATATAAGTATATTTATGTATACATATATATATATATTATTTGTACATTTACATTTGTATATTTATATGTATTTATGCTTTGGTACATTTATATTTATGTATTTATTATTTGTATATTTATATTCATATATTTATTTATTGGTAGATTTATATCCATGTATTTAGTATTTATATATTTATATATGTATTTATATATTTGTATTTTGTGTCTAAAATAATAGAATTAACTGGACATATACGTATGTTATTGTTCGCAAGATGGGGACATCACAAGTATCCCCTGCTTCATATTGCTTGTCCTCAAGCAATCCTTAATAGTTCTTCTTGTTGTAATCTTCATCTTGGGAAAAGATTGTAACACTTTGTTACCTCTAATCTCTTCCTCAGGCCTTCTGGATTCCTTTTATAAGGATCTCTAGCCTTATACCATGCGAGAGGCACCTATCTGTCCTCTCTATATGGGTTTCTCTAGATGCCTTATACGGAGATAACCAACCTTATACAATGTAAGTGGCCCCTGTCCGTCCTCCTTACATGTATTTTTCTAGATTCCTTACATAAGGATCTCTAGTCTTATACCATGTGAGAGGCTCATGTCTGTCCTTTCTACATGGGTTTCTTTGAATACCTTATATGGGGATATCCAGCTTTATATAATGTAAGTGGGTCATGTCTGTCCTCCTTACATGTATTTCTCTAGATTCCTTGCATAAGGATCTTTAGCCTTATACCATGTGAGAGGCTCTTGTCCGTACTTTCTACATGGGTTTCTTTGAATACCTTATATGGGGATATCCAGCTTTATACAATGTAAGTGGCTCTTTTTCATCCTCCTTACATGTATTTATCTGGATTCCTTGCATAAGGTTCTTCAGCCTTATACCATGTGAGAGGCCCATGGCCGTCCTCTCTCCATGGATTCCTCTGGATACCCTATATAGATATATCCAACCTTATACAATGTAAGTGGCACTTGTCCGTCCTCTTGACATGTATCTCTCTGTTACCATGTGAGTGGCCCCTATCCGTCCCCTCTACATGGGTTTCTTCAGATACTTTATATAGATATTCGGCCTTATTGTTACCTATTTTTTACTACCAACTTAAACAGGTAGAGCTAAATTGTAAATTCAAGCCAAGGTACATAAGTTGTTTTAAAAATTTATGCTAAAGTACTCATATTGTGCATTGTTCCATAACAGTGTAAATTTCAATGATATTATGCAAAAAAAATTCAAAAATGATCATAAGTTTGCATAATATTTGTTGTTTTATTCATAATGAATGAACCAGAATCCCACACAAGCCATGGGAGTAACTCATTTTGATTTTTATAATCAAATAAGGGGTGCATGAGAAAAAGAAAACTATATAACTAAAAATAGAGAAAGCATAGGGTAGAAAGTGATTCGTCATTGCCTGGAATGACGAATCATTGATAGGTTGGGTCTTCGGTTGCGGTTCCAGCTCCAGCTCCGCGTACCTGCAAGTATGATGAAAGTGTGGTTAGAGAAATGTGAATCAGATCCTATCATATTCTTAAGCTAACAACATAAATATACAATACAATCAATCAGGCATCCATCAGATGATTACAAAAATTCAAAGAGCATAAGGAAAAAGAGGAAGCTTTCAGTTTCTTTTATTTTGCTAACATGTTTGTTCACTGTACAGGAATAGGTTCATTATGTTCATTATCATCTTATCAGATATGTGGAGCAAAACGGGCTCCCACAAGGGTTGAGCCCGGCATATCAAAAGGATACACTCTCAAGTTACATACGAGAGTTCATTAATATTGTCAAAACAATCAAAAGAGAGCTGCTAGAACTAAGAGTACAATCAAACAAGTAGCCTTATTTCAAAGAGTTTCACAAAAACAAGTGGAGAACTCATAAATTTCATTGATACCCCTATTTTCAGCTCTACTTTGCATTTCCACATTACATCTAAATGAATTATCGAGCCTCTTTACACTGAAGAGAAACTGAAACAAAATATCAGCACTAAGCTTTTCATGGAGTTTTGGAATTAATTTTGCAAGAGACAAGTCAAGCATGTTTGTTTTCAATATGGTTCATCATGTTGAAACAATAATATTGGCAAAAAAATGGCATTCATTTTACAGAGATTTATAACATCCAAGTGCCAGTATCATGATAACCTATAGCAGCAAATATTAAGTACAACAAAAGGTATTTAAATGAGGCTCTGTGACAATTTGCAGCAAGAGAGGTATTAAATCATTGCTGAGTTTGTGAGACAAACACCAAAATATTATGGGAAAGCATTGAATCTTGCATAAGAAGCAATATTGTGTGACAGCAAAATGATTGAAATCTTAGGTTGCATTTTCAGTACCAGGCCAAACTCATTGAAAGCCTTGGGGGTCTTAAATCCTAGTAAGTATTATGCATAAAGATGCAATCCAAATTCCAGAAATCAGTACAAGCCGGAGAAGCAGTATCATGATCTTGATTCTAAAGTTCACATTAAGTTACCATTAAGAGATCAAGATAGTGATTGTGAAGAGATAATATTACAATGGCATATTAGGTAGGAGTATAGTACAAAAACAAGTATAGTGGTGTGCATATTACTCATTCTCATCATTCCAGCTAGCCATGAATAAAAGATACAGGAAAATACAGAGGAAGCAACAACAGTTTCTTTGTTACAAGAACAGGTTTCTCTTTTGAGATTGTGTAATGGTAAAGTAAATATAAATAACTACAAATGCTCAAAGTGGGCATGATAGGTCGTGCTTGAAGAAGGTTATTTTTCAACAATATAGAAACCCCGGTGGTACTCATAGTGGCGCTCAGGAAGATCAGCATACCCAAAAAATTAAAGTGCAGTATTTCTTTGTTTTCCATGTTACCCATGCAAGGTTTTGTCAGAAGTTACAGTGTAGATCAGAATAATCATGGAGGTCGCAACATGGGACAGCCTATGGATCTTTTTTCACATACCCACTTGGGGTTTCACATGTAAACCTGAAGAAACAATAGTTATCAGCAAGGTCGAGCCAGGGGTTGGGTATTTTGCATTTAATAGAGGTATAAATGTATGCAGATCAGAGAGATGTATGCCCAAGGAAATTCCTCAATGATGGCCATGAGAAGGTTTGAAGATTTTTAGAAAAAAGCCTAAAAATACAAGCACGAAAAACTAGATTGAAGGTAAGGCACAACAATTTATGGCCAGGACTTCCAAAGATCCATGCAAAGTGCATACTGACCTCTTTCATGGTAGCCAAAAAGACTCACAGGTTGAGTATTGAATGCCACAGGAACATAAAATTAAATTTACAGAGAGTACGGTATTGACAATCTACAGAAGCAAACTGGAAGCACAATCAACAGAGATTTGTGGGGCTTCACAAGGATGAATAAGAAACCTAGAATAGCATAGCTCGAGCATATATACATGGCGGCCCATAATAGTAGAATTGATATTTAGAAAGTGTTAGGAATAAGGTGTCTCAACCTTGGATAATTCCTATTCTTATTATTTGTTTTGTAAAATGTATTTCTTGCAAATAATGTAATTAAGTGTGAGTGTACATGTCTAGTTGGCATGTTGATGTGTCGGCATCTTGAATTGTGTGTAAGGAGATCATGGCTGAAACGGTTATGACGGATTCCTATGACACGTAAGAGCTATGTCTAGAAGATTCAATGACGGGTGAAGACATGTGGCAGCTGATAAAGTTGAGTACTATACACTCTTCCACGATAGTGGGGTTCCTATTTTCTCGGAGAATGGTAAAACCCTAATACAGTTATCTTCGGAAGTTTCCCTAAAAAGGGAAGCGCATGATATAAGCATTTTTTAGGGTTGCGAAGATGTGTGATGTGAGTGTATTGTTGGAACGTTTTGATGCTGCCGCATTTTGTCTTCAAGTGTTGGAAATCTCCTGAAAGAACTTGCATTGCAAGTGTGTTGTAACCGTTGTGTTGAAGATAATACATTGTGCAGGTTTTGGAGTGCTGGGGTTTTTTACCGAAAGGTTTTCCCCAGGGTAAATCATTGTGTCATTCTTTATTTTTTGTATGTATGGTATATTGCTGTAATATCATTGTTAAGTAGATTAACGAATCTGAAATTGTAAGGGTTTAAAACGAATTTGCACCATACTTTCCTTAAGAGATTAGTGTAGGAAGCTATTTCCGCACCTGAGTTTCCTTACAGAAAGCTCCTTTCTTAGTCAAGTCTGTGAGGGGAGAGGCAATTTTGGAGAACCCTTTGACAAAACGCCTATAGTAGCTGCATAATCCCACAAAGCCTCTAAGTTGAGACAAGGTCATTGGTTTGGGCCATTCTTTTATTTCTTTAACCTTCTCCTCATCCACGCTTACCCCTTCTGCGTTGATCTTGTGACCCAAATAGAGTATCTCTTTTAACCCAAATTCACATTTGGACACCTTTGCGTAAAGAGATTCTGATTCCAGGATACTTAGAACTTCTTCAATATGTTTGAGATGATCTTCCCATGTTTTACTATAAATCAAAATTTCATCAAAGAATATCAGTAAAAAATTCCTCAATTGTTGGCAGAAGATGTGGCTCATGCATGATTGAAACGTAGCTGGGGCATTGTTGAGGCCAAACGGCATGACTAGAAACTCAAAATACCCATAATGGCGTCAAAATGTTGTTTTTGGTATATCTTCCTTCTTCATTTGAACTTGGTGGTACCCTGACCATAAATCAATTTTGGAGAAGTATCTTGCTCCATGCAGTTCATCTAGTAGTTCATCTATCCTTGGGATGGGGTATCGATTCTTGATAGTTTTCTGATTTAAGTCCTTGTAGTATATACACACTCGCATAGTGTCATCTTTTTTCTTGACCAATATGATGAATGACGCAAAGGGGCTATTACTTGGCTAAATGTGTTCCATTTCTAGCAGCTCTTTGATGGTTTTCTCGATTTCTTCTTTGAACCTTCGAGGATTTCTATATGGGGTAATGATTACTGGTCTTTCTCCTTCCAATTCTATTGAGTGCTCAAAACCCCTTTTTGGAGGTAAATCGGGCCGAATATCTCTAAAAATATTCTTGTGTATTTTAAGAATTGGTTGGATGTCGATGTGAATATCCAGTTCATGGGAGGGTGATTTATCTAACACCATGCATTGAGCTATCCATTCCCCTTGCCTGTGCCTTACAATAATTTCCATGCTTTTGCATGATACTACTTTGGGTGATCCATTTGGTAGAACCCTAAGTGAAAATTCTTGCCCATTATATTTGAAACAAATCTCTAAATTTGGATTATCCATGGTAAAGCGTCCAAGGGAGTTAATCCAAGGCATCCCTAAGATCGCATCATTGTGTAGATTCACCACATAAAAATTCCCTTTTATGGTATGATTGTCCAACGTAATTTCGAGTTGAGGAATGACCTTTGAGCATTGATTTGTGGTTCCATTGGCAAGTGCTACTTTAAACCCTTTGAAATTTTGAGCCCCTAATTTTCACTTGGCCACTATACTTTTGCTGATGAAATTGTGCGAGGCCCTGCTATCCACCAAGGATATAATTTTATGCCCTTTTACCATGCCTTTGATTCGAAAAGGTCTATGCTCACTTGTTTGTGAGATGATCGCCAAGGTCCCTTTTTCATCTTGGTCCAATTTTGTTCTTTTTGTGGGGCTTCCATTGATTCTTTATCCCAAGTTCCTTCTATCCTGTGTATTTGACCTTTTTTGCATTGATGTCCTTGTCCCCAAGGTTCCCGACATTTGAAGCATAAGCCACGATCCATGAATTCTCTCCTTCATTTGTAGGCCTCCTTGTCAAGGCATTTGTGCCCTAGGTTCCATGGTTCATTGCAAAAGTGGCAAGCTCTTCCCCTGTCATCTCTCCTTCGTCGGTCTTGTCTAGATTGTGGCTTTAACGAGTGATTCTTGGTTTTCTCCTTTGGAGAACTAGATTCTACTTTTACCACTCTTTGAATTGCTTCTCCCAAGGTTTGAGGTTCCAACGGGTTTACTATGTTCTTGATGTGCTCCTTGAGCCCTTCAATAAACAAATAGGTGAGTCTTCTTTGAGATAGATCGGGTACCGTGATAGATATTCTTTGGAAGTCATTTGCATACTCCTCCACTGTCCCTTGTTGCTTGAGTTGGGTGAGTTCCTTGAATTACCACTTAGGATGCCTCTGGTCAAATCTATCAATGAGTTTTTGGGTGAAATCATTATAGGTGGTTATACTCTGGTGTCCTTGTGTAATGAGTCCATGGTGCCACCAGTCGTGAGTTTTCCCTGATAGGTGTAGGATAACAAATTTGATGGCATCTCCTTCCATCATGGAGTTGAGGGAAAGATAAGTGTCGATTTTTTGAACCCATGATTGTGCCATGATATTTCCTAAGCCATCGAAGGGAGGTAATGTCATCTTATTAACTCAAGATCTTAGGTCCTTGTTGGTCTGATTCTTTCCTTTGCTTGAGTTGGCTTGCATTTTGACTTCATAGTATTCCTTGAAGAACACTAGTTTCTGCACTGTTGGATCCAATCCAACATACATGATTGCAATATCTTTTGTACTATAGGCATTTTGTTCTTTGCTTTATTTTATGCCATTTACGCTTGGAAGGAAAGGAGGCATGGTTGGCCTTCGTGCAAAGCTTCTGGTCGAATGTTCATTCTCGGAATGAGTGGAGTGCATCTCTTTCCTTGGATTGGTTTTCTCTTCAATGTGATGACTATTCATGCTTTGAAGGGTCTATAGAATTATTTGATTTGTTCTTTCAAATTTTTCATTGGTTTGCTCCATAAATGTTTTGAGTTCTTGGGCCAATTTGTCAGCCATGGTTCCCTTTCTTTTGTAATTTTTCGTTCACTTCGTTCCTACAGGTTGGCAGGATTATGCTTTGATACCACTATGATAGACCTTACTCCCTTGATAGTTAGATGTGTAATTGAATCAGCAATATAAGCAATATCAATCTTAGTTCATGTTTGAGATGCTTATTAATTGAATAGCATACTTAAAATTTCAATGTCTATAGAATGAATGAATTTAAATAAAGATGCCAATAATGTCCCAGTAGTCAAAATGAATTATGATGAATTAGCCTGAAATAGAGGAAGACCCTGTCCATATTTTAAATACAGTGATGATGAGACCCAAATGTGAGCTTGAACCATGTGCAAACTATCATTGATATTTGGTAATGCTTTTAGTGTCTTTCCTTCCTAGCCTATGTGGGTCATGCCATCTAGAATGGCGCGTTCTGTGAATTTTAGGGCTTGGGCAACCTCTCTGTGATAGACTATACTTGCGTTTCAATGAATCCTCTTTACAGACTGACGCCTTCCTTAGTCCTAGGTCACGATTATCTCCTCTTGTGTTTCCTATGCCTTTACCTGCGCATTCTCTCACCCTATCTCCTATGTTTCCCTTAGCTTCCATGGCTGTGTATTTTTTCCTTCTCACCCGACGTGTCCCTCCTACGCAACCCTTCCTGTATGCGATTGCTCAAGAAAATTGTGATTAGCTTTTAGAAATAATGATTTGTTATACATTTATAATAGTCTTCAAAATATGCATTTATATATTTGTATTCTATGTTTAAAATAATACAATTAACTGGACATATATGTATCTTATTGTTCGCAAGATGGGGACATCACATGTACCAACAGGTTTTGAGTCTTCCATACCAAAAAAATTCAATAACTCTCTTACATATTTGGACTGAGATATAAAGATTCCATTATCTAACTGAGTAATTTGCAATCCCAAAAAGAATTTCAGCTCTCCAATCATCGACATCTCAAACTCGCTTTTCATTTCATCAACAAACTTCATACATAAGTCATCATCACCTTCAAAAATGATGTCATCAACAAAGACTTAATTAATCAATTCTTTATCCTGATCCATCTTAAAATACATATTATTGTCAGTAGTACCTTTATTGAATCCAAGCTTCAACAAGTATTTATCCAGTCTAGCATACTAGGCTCTAGGGGTTTTCTTGATTCCATACAGTGCTTTCTTCAGTCGACAAACCATATCTCTCTTATCAGTTAGTTGAAATCAATCTGGTTGCTCAACATATACTTCTTCGTCTAGCTCACCATTTAGAAATGTTTACTTTACATCCATTTGATAAACTTTGTAGTTATTAAAAGTAGCATAAGCAAGAAACAATCTTACCGCTTCAATTCTAGTAAAAGGGGCAAAGGTTTCTTCAAAATCAATACCTTCCATGTGTGAGTACCCTTTACATACCAATCTTGCTTTATTCCTGACCACTACACCTTGTTCATTCAGCTTATTTCGAAAGACCCATTTGGTTATGTTATCACAGGGATTTGCACCCGCATGCAAAGCTCAAAATCTCTACAATCTCGTGCAACATTGGACTAATTTCAGGTTGTGGGTACCCTATATGAAACTAGACCTCCGGATTATGGGTCGGCTTCCTATTGACTGTTTTGGTTAATTTACAGTAACTTGTTTGGAAAAAGGGAAGAAAGCTTGGAATAAATGCATAAACTCCCTTGATAGTTAGATGTGTAATTGAATCAGCAATATAAGCAATATCAATCTCAGTTCATGTTTAAGATGTTTATTAATTGAATAGCATACTTAAAATTTCAATGTCTACAGAATGAATGAATTTAAATAAAGATGCCAATAATGTCTCAGTAGTCAGAATGAATTATGATGAATTAGCCTGAAATAGAGGAAGACCCTGTCAATATTTTAAATACAGTGATGATGAGACCCAAATGTGATCTTGAACCATGTGTCGGCTATCACTAATATTTGGTAATGCTTTTAGTGTCTTTCCTTCTTGGCCTATGTGGGTCGCGCCATCCAAAATGGCGCGTTTTGTGAATTTTGTGGCTTCGATGACCTCTTTGTGATAGACTCTACTTGTGTTTTAATGAATCCTCTTTAAAGACTAATGCCTTCCTTAGTCCTGGGTCACGAATATCTCCTCTTGTGTTTCCTATCCATTCTCTTGCCCTATCTCCTATATTCCCCTTGGCTTCCATGGTTGCGTATTTGTTCCTTCTCACCCGATGCGTCCCTCCTACGCGACCCTTCCTGTATGCGATTGTTCAAGAAAATTGTGATTAGCTTTTAAAACTAATGATTTGTTATACATTTATAATAGTCTTCAAATGTATTTTGATTCTTTATTTTAGATATTTTATTTTTATATAATGTATGTCTTATTATATATATATATGTTTATATTTATGTATACATATATATATATATATAATATATTTATTTATTTGTATATTTATATTTATTTATGCTTTGGTATATTTATATTTATGTATTTATTATTTGTATATTTATTTATTGGTAGATTTATATCCATGTATTTATTATTTATATATTTGTATTCTATGTCTAAAATAATACAATTAACTGGACATATATGTATCTTATTGTTCGCAAGATGGGGACATCACATGTACCAACAGGTTTTGAGTCTTCCATACCAAAAAAAATCAATCTCTCTTACATATTTGGACTGAGATATAAAGATTCCATTATCTAACTAAGTAATTTGCAATCCCAAAAATAATTTCAGCTCTCCAATCATTGACATCTCAAACTCACTTTTCATTTTATCAGCAAACTTCATACATAAGTCATCATCACCTTCAAAATTGATGTCATCAACAAAGACTTAAATAATCAATTCTTTATCCTGATCCATCTTAAAATACAAATTATTTTTAGTAGTACCTTTATTGAATCCAAGCTTCAACAAGTATTTATCCAGTCTAGCATACTAGGCTCTAGGGGTTTGCTTGATTGCATACAGTGTTTTCTTCAAATGACAAACCATATCTCCCTTATCAGTTAGTTGAAATCCATCTGGTTTCTCAACATATACTTCTTCGTCTAGCTCACCATTTAGAAATATTGACTTTACATCCATTTGATAGACTTTGTAGTTCTTAAAAATAGCATAAGCAAGAAACAATATTACCACTTCAATTCTAGTAATAGGGGCAAAGGTTTCTTCAAAATCAATACCTTCCATGTGTGAATACCCTTTACATACCAGTCTTGCTTTATTCCTAACCATTTACACCTTGTTCATTCAGCTTATTTTGAAAGACCCATTTGGTTATGTTATCACAGGGATTTGCACCTGCATGCAAAGCTAAAAAGCTCTACAATCTCGTGCAACATTAGACTAATTTCAGGTTGTGGGTACCCTATATGAAACTAGACCTCCGAATTCTAGGCCAACTTCCTATTACATTTTCTGGTTAATTTACAATGACTTGTTTAGAAAAAGGGAAGAAAGATTGGAATAAATGCATAAACTAAAATTAAAAGTGGGTGATGTTTGCACCAAAAATGATGATTTAAAAAGGCAGATTCATTCACAATTATGACTTTAAGGGATACTTCACACAACTCATTAATGGCAATCTTATCACAAAATTATTTCAAAGGAAGGTTAACTGATCTCTCCTAGCAGGAAACTATGCTTCACAACTTGGAAGAGATGAATGTATGCACAACTTAAGACCTGAAAATTGATTGCATCTGAAAATTCATAGCAATGAATGAGACAAGATTTAAAGGTTTCTGATTTATTAAAACATAATAAATTTTATCAAATCAATCATTTAATGCAAAAACTCAGTTATGAGAAGGTAAAATTTGAATCCTTTAAGCAAATAAAAGGAAAAACCTCCATGTAATGACAAAAGTAACCTCTAAACCTCCTAAGTATATTAAAATCTGTAAAGTGAGTTACAAGGCAAGTCTCTTCTTTGCAAAAATTGCAAAGGTAAAAGAAGCAAGAACTAAATGAAAAAGACTAACTTTTTCAATATATTCAAAAAAGGCATGCACAAAGAAGCCAAAGATGGAATTGAATGAGAACTGAAGTGAAAAACTGCATCTCCAATGTGAAATCTGAGCATAAGAGCAAATCTTGATAAAAATAGCCCAAAATTGAAGCAAACTGCATTCTTTGTCTAGAGATATCCACCTCTCCATGCGCTTGACCAAAATACCTCGTGAACTAATGTAGAACTGAAGAAAAATCCTCAATACTTGTATGACTTGTATAACTGAAAATTGAAGTTCCACTTTGTGCATGAGCGCATTTGTTTTTAGTATTTTCGATATTTAACTCCTCCATGCGTAATCTCTATTAAGCACCTTGCATGCAACATTGACTCGAATTCAAATCTTAGCTCCTCCATGCGTAGCATATATCAGTTCCATCTTAGTTCACTTTATAAATATCCACCATTTCACGGGCTCCATGCATATCATATAATTATCATATTTGACATCAATTCTTTGATCATCGGCCAGATTATATGGTAAATATTTAAGGCAACCTTAAATATTTAATTGTATTTATCTCATGCATTATATGATAAATACCAAAGGTAACTTTCTAGCCTTGAAAACAAGGTAAGCACTCAGCCCTAAGTGAATAGACATTAGGTCTTCACCATGCTGAAAATAATATGCAATAATCATGTCTTAAAACATAGGAGAAAAATATCGACAGAATGATTAGGGCATTTGGTCAAAATGAGAAAACCCTAAATCATTTGGCATTTCATTTAGCATTTTGTCTATCTTCTGGAGTCTTTGACTGTGCTTCCATGGAGAATTTGAGCTCGAGCCTTCCAGAACCTTGGTTGTGAGATCTCCATGCTGGATTTGAATCAATGTCGAATGATAAGGCTCTATATTTGGTCTGTTCTTTTCATTTTTCTGTAACCCTTCAACAGTGAATCCCATGCGGGCAAAACTGTGAGTAAGTTCTCTTGTTTAAAAACTAGGCAATAAATTCTATATTCTCCACTTTTGGAAGTGCATTTGGGCATTCTCAGCCGTGACCATTACCTTCACATCTTTTTGTCATTGCATCTCATGAAATAACAACTCATGAGGCATTCTGTCAAACAGTATTTGTGCCTTGTCTATGCTTTCCTTTTGTGAAAAAGAAACTTTTCTTTGCAGAAGGCTTTTCGTTATTGTGTTGAATTCATCGCTACAAGATTCTCGAGGCTTTATCAATGAAATCTATGAGGTTGCATATTTCTTTCAGTACTCCATTATGGGCTTTTAAATTCTTGCCATTATTTGAGAGATTTTGTGCATGCAGCCTAGCCTAGGGTTTATTATTCTTTATTTAAAGGTGTTCGCTATCCTCCATTATTTTTGTGCTTTGTCATTTCTTGAATCCACTAGTAGGGTTTTAAAGGCTCGTGGCTCTTTATCGTGTTTTCTAGTTTTGCATACTCTTATAGCATTTCTAGAATGAGTTGTTAAAATCTCAATGTTGCAATAATCACTAGAATCATTACCAACATCATGCCTTCTCCCTCATGCTAGAATGTGTCTAGGAATGTAACTTTGGTCTGCTCGAATCTGCAAGTTGATATGACCCACATCTTCCAGTATTGTCTAGAAGAACCGTGACACTATGGACAAGGTTGTAATTTTCATTGTTCTGCCTGTGACAACGAAATTTTTTACTGTCATCAAACCCTCCATTGTTTGTATCCTCTGATTTCAAAACAATATCAATGCACATGTTTGGGGATAAAATGGATGTAGACTTCTGAGCTCCACCCTATGTTTTAAAATTTTAGAATGCTCTTCTACTGTTACTAAATAATGCATTTCTTCCATTAAGAGATTTTTGTGCTCTTCTTGAGCACCCTTTGATATTCAATACCACATACTTTTTGTATTGTGACTAAAATGGCATCGTGGTTGTCGTCCATCATGGTTGTGTTGTACAAGTTCCTACAACCATCCCCATTAAATAGCTCTATGAATTGTCATAGTACCTTGATTTGTCCTTATGTACTTTGTTCCTCCTTGACTTGATAAATTCTCTTGTTTTTGAAGTTGCAAAATGTTATCATGCACCTAAAATCTGTTGGTAATCTTGTTGAGATGATTGTTAGGTTTGTTGATTATGCTATGTAGACCTTTTTGTTCTCAATGATAGTCCTCTTCATCATTTAATTCATCCCTTTGATCATGAAGAATGCACCTGTTGTTTCAATGAATGAGATATTTGATTTTCTGAATGCACCTCACCAATAACAGTGAATTGGAATTCTAATAAGCTTGAATCTATGTTGTGCAAGTATACAAAATTGAAGGATAGATAAAATTTGTTTTGTTTTTTTTCTATATCCTTTACAATTCATCATTATCTTTATTGAATTCCTCTCATTAGATAAGGGATTATGATTGTGCATGATGATTGTACTCATGCATATTTGTTGTCATAAATTGTCATTCTTTGCATGAGATATACTTGTATTTTTCATGAATACTGCCTTGTTTAATGTTGAAGATATGAACTAATGACACATTAATCTGCTCTTTTTATTTAAGATCATTCTCTTGATGTTAATGGCAGCACTATGATGATGATATATATAGTTGTAATTATTACTTTGAAACTCACAAGATCCATGTATTTTGGCATTATAATTCCTTGATTATTCATTGCATAATAACATTTTTGACAAATAAGGAATATGCACTTGACTGAACATTCCTCATATCCTTCTCTTAAATCAAAGAAGGAAGCATGCTGGGATCAACCCTTGTGGGAGCCCATTTTCCTCCACATGCTGAAATCCTGAACATAATGAATCAACAATTAAACATGTACCTGTTACTTGCACAGGAAACAAACAATGTTAGATCAAAACAATAATTGCAGAACCCCTCATGATCCTTCCTTCTTTATGCTCTTTTAACTTGATCATGTGATGAATGCTTGATAGGATGTGAGTTATATCTCTATTGGTAATGTAGACATGACGAAAATAGTGATTTTCCATTGCTCTAACAATGCATTTTAACAATTTTGTAGGAGCCTTTGGAACTGGAGTGGGAGTTGTACCAACTAGAGCCGTATGCGTGAAGACACCACATTGTTGAAACAATGATTCGTCATTCCAGGCAATGACGAATCACTTATTTTCCTATGTTTATATTTTCTTTAGTTGTATAGAGTACATTCTCATTTTTTGCATTCACTATATGTTTATAGTATTTCTCAGTTACTCCCACGGCTTGTGTGGGACTTCGTGTTTTTACAATATGAATAATACAACATTTCTTATTTAAACATATAATATTCTTTAAATGTATTTGCATAATAAAACTAAAACTCACTTGTAGTCAATCTTTTTCAAAATATTGGATACTTAATTGAAAAAAAATGTACTTGGTGTACTTTTAAGTGATTTTACAATTTAGCTCTACCTATTTTGAGCTATAGTAAAAAATGGGTAACAATTTGGCGACCTCTGCGGAGTGTTTTCCCATTAAACACCATTGACCAGTTATGTAGCTCATCCATTGGCAATGGAGTCCATTTTTTCTTTGCCTTGACTCAAAAAAAACTTGTAACTCAATTGCAAACCACACAAACTAAAAGAAACTACTAAAACTCTGTATAAGATAGAGCTTGAAAACCCTGTGCAACAACTAGAATTTATTGAAAGAAAAACTCATATTGAAATGAAACTAGCATGCAATAAGCACTTATTGAAAGAAAACTACCCTACCCTACACTACCCAATAGTGGTAGTGCTCAAACATGACCATTCACTGGTTGTGAGAAATAACTGCCCTTCCTTAGCAATAAACGTTGATTTACATGCTTATGAACAACTGAAATTTGATAAAGCACAAAAATATATTCAATCAACTGCTGCAATTCTTGATGAAAAATGTAAACAAATTCACTTTGTTGTCCTTTGACTGAAACCTCATTAAGTGTGCTTGGAATCTCAATCCTAGAAAGATGCTTGATTGGGCATCCTTTTGAGATGATAAACTGATAACTCTTTTTGCTAGTTTCTCCTTTATCAACCACAACCTCTTTGATCACTTGATTATGTTGATTAGAATCCTTTGCTTTGAAAGATGATAAGTCATCAACTATGTTAGAGAAAAAATATTCAGTGATAGTTGAGAATAAATCCTCTTCATGTACAATTTCATTATATAGTGAATGCTCTAACTTGTCCTCATGATGGTTTTCAAAGCTCATACCTTTAACATTTATGATTTGTTTATTTTCTTGCTTTATTTGAGCAATCTTTTCTTATGAATCAACCTCTTGAGCTTCCAATTCATGTTCCAAATCATGGTTGTCCTCAATTGTTTCTTCCATAATCTACACCATGCTTAACTGATTCCCTTCATTTTGTTGCTTGAAACTAGGCATTGATGTTAGTTCAATTAGGCATTGCTCATCTTCATGTACAAATACTGGAAATTCGTCAAATGAATCAACAAAAATATGAACCTGAACATCCTTTTCTACCTCAACAACCTATTGTTTATGATGTTCTTCCTCAACATATGGAAGCCTTGAGTCTAAACTTGAAATGAATACCTCAAGCTCATCCCAAAATGAGTCCTCTTCATTCAAATTTTCATTTTGTTGTGGAAGAGGATTATTTACCTTATTGCGGCTTTGTTGAGGAGGTAGAACATCACCTTTGTTACTTTCTTCTTGCTGATATGAGCTTGACACTCCTGTGATCTGAGATTCTTCTCGCTCATCATCAACAAAACATGGAAATTCATTAATCATATCTTTTAGATCATAAGAAAAATTGACCTTTTCTTGATCTAAAACTTGTTGATTTACAACTACACCCTCATCTATTTCTTGATCTACAACATGATTATCTTGAGAAATCAAGATATCAATGGATTTTTTTATGGATGGGGTGATTGTTTCTAAACAAGAAGGTTGATTTTGTTGAGGTTCTTGAGGCTGCACAAGCTTTGGGAAAGGTTGCTCTTGAAGAATTGTAGTCTGATCCTACTAAAGGATAGATTCCTCTTGTACAAAGCATAGTGTTTTGAACGTAGGAATCCCTTCTCCAAAAATGGGTTTGGAAAGCTAACTACTGGGCTAACTTCTTGCTTAATAGCAGGTTCTTGAAATGAAGGGAAGTTTGTAAAACTTGGAACTTCAACTTGTGAAGATTTAGGAGACTCACCTTGACCGAAACTTGGAATTTTAACCTTGGGAACCTCCTGTTTGACAAGTTTCCACCTCTTTTATGCATCTTTTGCAGCAAGCTGTTGAGCTAGATTTTCTTCAAATTGCCTCCTTTGCATCTCGAATTGCTGATCGTGAAATTAAGCTCGATACTCCTCTTGTTTCTGTTGTAAATCAAATTCTTGTTGACATTCATAGTTATAATTATGTGAGAAATCATATTCTGGACAAAGCAATTGTTCTTGTTGCACATTCAATTCACTCTTTTTAAACTATTCTCCAAGGAACATATTCCTTATCTTCAACCTTAAATCTGGATTGTGAATTTGTTTGAGCTTATCCTCAAAACTTTGAAACTTTTGAAGCTAGTCATATGGATTGATTTATTGATTGCTAGAAAAATGGTGGCCTTGGGATTGATCTTGAACATACAAATTCTGATACGAAGTATTAGTATGTGTAGGAGGATGATAATAATGATAAAATTGTTGTTTATTCGTTGTAATATACGAATTTTGATCAAAACTAGTATTATGGTTGTTTGGGTATGGCTGATAAGAGGGTTCATAAGCAATATTTTCATCATATGGTGGTGGGTATACATGATATCCATGAAAATATGTCATTTCAACTCTTACATATGCTAGAAATTAGAAAAAACCTATATTTGAAACATTCCAGCATCGGACTTGTTGAAACCAGTAAAAATGCTCGAAGTCACCAGGTATAAATAACCTCTGAAAGGTAAAAACAATGTTGTTGTATATACTAGAACAACAACCTGCAACTTTTGAATTCTTCTTTCTCTAAAGTGTGCTTCAGAGTCCCACCGGGTGTGCCAAAAACTATTATCATAGGGATTTTCACCCGCATGCAAAGCTGAAAAGCTCTGCAATCCCGTGCAACATTGGACTAATTTCAGGTTGTGGGTACCCTATATGAAACTAGACCTCTGGATTCTAGGCTGGCTTCCTATTGAATTTTCTAGTTAATTTAAAGTAACTTGTTTGGAAAAAGGGAAGAAATATTGGAATAAATCCATAAATTGAAACTCAAACTGGGTGATGTTTGCATCGAAAATGATGATCTAAAAAGGCAGATTGATTCACAATTATGACTTTAAGAAATACTTCACACAACTCATTAATGGAAATCTTATCACAAAAGTATTTTGAAGGAAGGTTGTCTGATCTCTCCTAGCAGGAAACTATGCTTCACAACTTGGAAGAGATGAATGCATGCACAACTTAAGACCTGAAACTTGATTGCATCTAAAAATTCACAGCAATGAATGAGATAATATTTAAAGGTTTTTGATTTATTAAAACACAATGAATTTTATCAAATCAATCATTTAATGCAAAAACTCGATTATGAGAAGGTAAAATTTGAATCCCTTTTTTTGGGTGAATGAGCTCTGCTAGGGTTTTGTGTCTTTTGTGGTCATCCTTGGCCCCTCTTGCATCACACTGTGCCTTTTGCGCAAGAAATATCCTCCCTCATTGAGTATGGCCACATTTACTATGGTTTTAGGGGTTTAATATGCTTTCAACCGGCATTAATCTAGCAATTCATGTTGGTGTTAACGGTTCATCGACGCAGTTCAATGGCTCCTCCTCCGAACAAATATCCTCAAAAATTTGTTCTGAAAGTCTTTCACAAGGTAAGTATTATGATGCCCCTGTTGATGTCATTTTTCCTTTACCTGATTTTGACTCTGCTTGCCAATGGCTCGAACAACACACCCTTGTGGGTTATTTTGTTAGGAGGACTACCCTTGAAAGTGTGCTGAAAGAATAGGTCAACAAGGCTTGGGTCTCTCATGGGGTCCACCTTGATATGGTCCAGAACTTGACCAAAGGTTTTTTTTGTTCCACTTCGTGGAAGTTAATCATGTCCAGGGTATTTTAGGGCATGGGCCCTGGTATGTTAGGTCTTCCTTGTTGGTATCCTAGGCATGGACCTAGGATTTTGTTGTCTTAGATGATGCCAAAATGCAGGTCCCGATCTGGATTTGATTTTTTTGATCTGCCTTTGCCATGTGTTCCCTTCTTGCACCACATAGCTTCTTCCTTGGGGAGGGTTGTTTGTATCGAACCTGACAAGTTTTTCCAAGCTCGGCCACAAAAGCGGTTTTGTGTGAAAGTTGATCTATCCAAGGACTTGAAAGAGTCCATCGACATTCAAATAGGTGCTATTAGGCACACCCAAAAAATCACGTATTTCAATCTGCCCAACACGTGTTATCAATGCCAGTCAACTGACCATAAGAACAAGGACTACCCTTTGACAGTTCCTCGTACACCATCACCATCACGAGAAGCTGAAAAGCGTCACTAGACGAAGCCTTCTGCTAAGGCTGAATAAAAGTGGGCAAAGGTTACAAACTGAAAAAACAAGCCAACTAGTTTTGAAACGGTGCCCAAGGCCCCTGAACCATCTAAAAATGTTTCAAATCCTTCTGAGAAGGGGACATCCACTCCTTCCAGAGTTGGTTCTATTTTAGTACAGCCTAGGTCAAAGGCAACGCCTCATCCTATGGTTGTTATGTGCGCTCAGCCGACTATTCCTCCCACAACAAGGGGCTCAACAATGGTCCCACAATCCATCTCCACTGCCAGAAGAAGGAGAATATGTGCCAGAAAATTGAAGGACTTCACCCCCTATTCAGATTGGCTCAGTTCCATAGGATTTTTTGAAGAATAGTTTTTCTTCCCTAATTCAGGAGGAACTGGGTTCTGAAAACATGGAGAAGTTCCATCCATGAATTTTCTTTCATGGAATATTCAAGGTCTAACTAACCTCTCTAAAAAGTATTCTATTAGGGATACTCTACATAAATACTTAGGAATTGAAGTGCTTTGTCTCCAAGAAGTTAAAATTTTAGAATTTTTACTTGCCTCGGCTAGTCGTTCTATTTGGCCAGCCAGTACTATGTTTTGTACTTTGCATGAAGTCGAGCGTGGTGGAGCTGCCACTTTTTTCCCCCCTGGTTGCATTCTTGCATTGTGGATCATGGGACTGATCCTTCCCAGCGGGTCATCTGGGTTCTTCTCAACATTGATAACCATTCATTCGGGGTTGTCAATGTTTATGCCTCCAATGATGTTGTTGAGCGCTCTTTGCTTTGGCGTTGACTTGCTGATTCTCTACCAATATCCACCTGGTTGCTCTGTAGGGATTTCAATATGGTTGAGATGGCGTATGACAAGGATAGCACTTTGCCCTTCCATTGGGCTACTAGTGAAAGGGAGGTGTGGTTTTACCTGCATAATAAATTGGGGCTTTTTGATCCCAATACTGGTTGTCGCCATTCTCATTCTCTCTAGCACACTTGGTGTAATTACAGGGTTGAATCTAACAGATTCTTTAAACGTTTTGATCATGCCATGATCTCAGCTTAATCTTTCTTTTATTTTGCTAGCTTTGCCTTGCCTGTGAAGCCCTTAGTGGATGTGAATCTATCTGACCACTTCCTAATTCATTTTCGAATTGAATGGACTTCTTTCCAGCCCCACACGAGTAAGACTCAATTCTTTTTGAACATGTATCTTCTCTGTCACAAGCCCACTCTGGCCCACATTCGTCGAGTGTGGAATTTGGAGTGTAGACCAGCTAGCCAAATAGATTGGATTACTTGGTGGAATGATGCCATCATTTGTACTGCTTGTTTATTGCGATTTATGGGCACCTGTTGGCTATCTTTCATCGGTGATCTTATGAGGCTACCACTGTTGACTTGTGTATAGCTATGGAGGCTTTGGTAGCCAATCCCTTTTCCCCATCACATCAAGTCGGGGTTGCAGAATTAAGGCATAAGAAGCAAGTGGCTGATAATTATGCTGCTAGAGGAGCGCAAATCAAATCTCGACTTCATTGGCTTAAGATCAGTGATCGTGCCTCCAAAGAATTTTTTTTGGCACTTCGTGCCAGACACTCATCCCCAGACATCAAAAAAATTAAGGATGACACTCGGGTGCTCTCAGAGCTTCCTAACATTCTCCAGGCCTTTGTGCGCCATTATGAACAGGTGTTCACTACACAAGATTCTATGCCTATGCGACAACAAGCCCTTCAGGACTGCCTTGTTGTTGTGCCACATAGGATTTCTTCAACTCAGATCAATTTTTGTGATCAATTGTTAACAATTGAGGATCTCAAAGAAGTCATTTATTCTATGGCCAATGACAAGGCTCCTAGGATTGATGGCTTCCCTTGCAAATTTTACAAAGCTCTTTGGGATTGTGTTGGGAGCGATTTGCATCATGTCTATCTTGAAGCTTTTCAAACCAATTCTCTAGGTAACTTAATAAACAAAGGCAATATTAAATTCATACCTAAGCTTGGGGATCCAGAGGACATTTGCAACTGGAGGCTCATCACGCTTCTCAATGTCTCCTACAAGATCATTGCCAAAGCTTTGGCTCTAAAAATCCACCATCTCTTACCTCAAGTTGTGCGCCCTGAGCAGACTAGTTTCATCAAATCCAAGTTTATTCTAGATAATATCATTATTGTTTGGGAAGGCATGGAGTGGGCCCGATTCTCCAACCAGAAAGTTGTGTTCATTAAAATTGATATTGTTAAAGCCTATGATCACATCGAATGGGGTTTGGACTCATCTTCATTCACTCTGTTTGAATGCTTTTTGTTGATGCTTTAGCTTGCATTACCATTAATGGCCGCCAGTTCCTACCTTTGGTCTTTTCCATTCAATTTTTCAAGGGTGTCCTCTCGCCCCTTCTTTGTATGTTCTTGCAGCTGAAGGATTTGGTTACCCATTAGCCCATGTTGTTTCTCAACAGCGTGTCAAAGGGATTCTTCTCCCGAACTCGCAAGAGCAGCTTGTTAATGACCACTTTGCGGATGACTCCTTTCTCACTCTCTTGGAGGAAAGGGAATCTATCACTACTGCCCTTGATTGTCTTAACACTTTTTGTCTTGCCTCTGGCTCGACCATCAAATGGAACAAGACCTTATGCTATAGGAAATCTATGTCACCCACCCCTGCATGGTTTCAAACCTATAATTGGAAGTGGATCGGACAAGGAGAGATTTTTTGCTTTTTGGGCATTCCCTTTGCCTTCCAGACTTCCGCTAGAGAGCTTTGGCAGGTCATGTTCTCCAGAGTCAAGCAAAAGCTTACTTACTAGATTACCAAGCCTCTTTCTTTGGCTAGTAAGTTCTAGGTGTGTTCTAAAATTTTGGTAACCACTCATGTTTACTATTCCTCCTATTGGGATCCCTCCAAAGCTGCTTATAATAGGCTCAAAAATTTGTTATGGGATTTGTTATGGGCTTCCTCTGAAACCCACAATGGTTTCCATCGTGTTGCTTGGGATTTATGTTGCCTCCCTAGGGATTTTGGAGGGCTTGGGCTACTCTCCACTCAAAAACAAGGGACTACTCTTTGTGTCAAATGGATTATCCGAACCCTCACCGGAGATGAAGCTTGGAAGATTCTCCTCAGGCATTGCATCCAGTCTGGATTTCCTACTCACATAACCACCTGGAAAGGAATAGGCCTTCAAACCCTCCTGGTTATGAGAGAGCCTATTCAAATTATTGGAACTTTTGTGGCCAAGAGCATTTGGCGGGCTTGGGAGGCTGTCAAGCCTTGGCTCCGATGGGATCGTACTAGATTTCATGATGGGTTTTCGCTCAATCAACAGAACCTCTAGTGGTCTCCCCTTATTTCTCAAAATGGCCAACCTCTAGCTAAATTGCCTTGGCTCAAAGCCCTCAGATTTCACAAAAATGACATTCAAACCTTGCAACAACTCTTTCACCGGCCCACTACATGTATCATGCAGTGGGATGCTTTTAAAGACCAGCACAGACTTCAGAACTAGGGTTGCGCTACCTTTGACGAGCTGGTGAACGCCATTCTGATTGAGATGCTCCATAAAGTCGACATTCGTGGGCACAAACCTTGGTGAAAGGATTGAAAATGGTTCTCAGACACTCCTCTTAGGGGTTACAAGACACAACTTGGTTACAGATGGCTTTCACCCCATTTTCCTATGATCAACAGTTTAAACCAGAGGTGGCTACTTAATTCCTCCACCCATGTCTGGCGGAGGAGATTTGATGTCATTTGGTCTACAATTGTTAATCCCAAGCTAGCCCACTTTGCTTGGTGTATTCTTTTCCAAGGCTTGCCTGTGGGATCTCGGCTTATTCACTTGGGGGTCTAGGACCCTCATTTCCCTTTTTGTGGGTAGCCAGAAAGCTTCAAACATCTTTTTTGGTTTTGTCTTAGAGCTCAACAGCTTTGGACCTGGATACATGATTTTTTTCGGTCATTCCGGCCGGAACCCTTTTCTTAGCATATGGTTCTGCTTGGAGATCCACTAGGGATCCCTGTTAAATTCACCCAACTTTGGCACACTTTCAGGGTGGAAATCCTCTTCAACATCTAAAAAGATAGAAATTCTTGCATCTTTGCTCATTCTCAATTAGATGTTAATATTTCTCTCTATGCTAAAGTTGTTATATTTTCTAATGTTCTTTTACAGATTCAAGTGCAAACTAATAAAGTTGCATTGGAGGTGGCTCACCTACAGGTCCTCCTGGACCACTCGGGCAATGCCCCATGTGTTGTGGCTTGGGTCCCCAACTTGCCCTCTTCCTCTCGCGATTGGTCGCCCTCTCGAGGCCAACAACAGACTGGCTCCGCTCGCCCTCGATCCTAGCCCCCTGCTTCGTGGGACTCTCGCCCTCCTCAGCATGCTTGCTCTCCTCCGCCATGGATTGCTCAGGGGTGGCCTTCTGCTGGTGTGACTAGGAGCGGCGGTGGCGGTTTTGGGTGGCCTTCTGATACTCCATCTGCTTCTGGTTCTAGATGGCCTGCCAATGGTAAAATAAATTTACGGTTAGCGCTTGCAATCTCGCCCCGACTTGAGGAAGAAGATAAGGATAAAGATAAAGATGATGATGGTTGGGGTGCTCCTCCTAACGTCACTCCAGACCCCGCTAAGGTATGGAGGAAAAACATGGATGACAAAGAGCCCCCGAGCTCTGTTGGCATTGCTTTGGCCGCTTAATGGCCTGTTTGTTTTAATTATTTATGCTTTTAGATTTCTAGGATCGGCCCACGTGATCTAATATTATTATTATTTTGAATGTTGCCCATGTGACTCTCGGGGTGTGCCTTCTTACCACCCGCCCTTTTTTTGTGAATATGTATTCTTATCTTTAAATTAATATAGATATTTGCCTATTCATCAAAAAAAATTGAATCCTTTAAGAAAATAAAAGGAAATCCTCCATGTAATGATAAAAGTAACCTTTAAACCTGCTAAGTATATTAAAATCTATAAAATGAGTTACAAGGCAAGTCTCTTCTTTGCAAAAATTGCAAAGGTAAAAGAAGCAAGAACTAAAGGAAAAAGACTAACTTTTTCAATATTTACAAAAAAGGCATGCACAAAGTAGCCAAAAATGGAACTGAATGAGAACTGAAGTGAAAAACTGCATCTCCAATGTGAAATCCGAGCAAAAGAGAAAATCTTGATAAAAATAGCCGAAAATTGAAGCAAACTGCATTCTCTGTCTAGAAATCTCCACCTCTCCATGCGCCTAACCAAAATACCTCGTGAACTAATTTAGAACTGAAGAGAAAGCCCCAATACTTACATGACTTGTATAACTAAAAACTGAAGTTCCACTTTGTGCATGAGCCAAAAAAAAATTAGTATTTTCGATATTTAACTCCTCCATGTGTAATCTATATTAAGCACCTTGCATGCAACATTGACTCGAAGTCAAAGATTAGCTCCTCCATGTGTAACATATATCACTTCCATCTTAGTTCACTTTATAAATCTCCACCATTTCACGGGCTCCATGCATATCATATAATTAGCATATTTGACATCAATACTTTGATCATCGACCACATTATATGGTAAATATTTAAGGAAAACTTAAATATTTAATTGTATTTATCTCATGCATTATATGATAAATACCAAAGGTAAATTTCTAGCCTTGAAAATAAGGTAAGCATTCAACCCTAAGTGAATAGGCATTAAGTCTTCACCATGCTAAAAATAATATGCAATAATCATGTCTTAAAACATAGGAGAAAAATATCGACATAATGATTAGGGCATTTGGTCAAAATGAGAAAACCCTAAATCATTTGGCATTTCATTTAGCATTTTGTCTATCTTCTGGAGTCTTTGACTGTGCTTCCATGGAGAATTTGAGCTCGAGCCTTCTAGAACCTTGGTTGTGAGATCTCCATGCTGGATTTGAATCGATGTCGAATGATAAGGCTTTATATTTGGTCTGTTCTTTTCATTTTTCTATAACCCTTCAACAATGAATTCCATGCGGGCAAAACTGTGAGTAAGTTCTCTTGTTTAAAAACTAGGCAATAAATTCTATATTCTCCACTTTTGGAAGTGCATTTGGGCATTCTCAGTCGTGACCATTACCTTAACATCTTTTTGTCATTGCATCTCGTGAAATAACAACTCATGAGGCATTCTGTCAAACAATATTTGTGCCTTGTCTATGCTTTCCTTTTGTGAAAAAGAAACTTTGCTCTACAGATCGCTTTTCGTTATTGCATTGAATTCATGGCTGCAAGATTCTTGAGGCTTTATCAATGAAATCTATGAGGCTGCATCTTTCTTTCAGTACTTCATTCTGGGCTTTTAAATTCTTGCCATTATTTGAGAGCTTTTGTGCATGCAGCCTAACCTAGGGTTTACTATGCTTTATTTAAAGGTGTTCGTTATCCTCTATTATTTTTGAGCTTTTGTCATTTATTGAATCCATTGGTAGGGTTTTGAAGGCATGTGCCTCTTTATCACATTTTCTGATTTTGCATACTCTTATAGAATTTCTAGAATGAGTTATTAAAATATCAATGTTGCAATAATCACTAGGATCATTACCAACATCATGCCTTCTCCCTCGTGCTAGAATATGGCTAGGAATGTAACTTTTCTCTGCTCGAATCTGCAAGCTGATATGACCCACATCTTCCAGTATTGTCTAGATGAACCATGGCATTATGGACAAGGTTGTAATCTTCATTTTTCTGCCTATGGTGACAGAATTTGTTACTATCATCAAATCCTCTATTGTTTGTATCCTCTAATTTCAAAACAACATCAATGCACATGTTTGGGGACAAAATGGATGTAGACTTCTAAGCTCCACCCTATGTTTTAAAATTTTAGAATGCTCTTCTACTGTTACTGAACAATGCATTGCTTCCATTAAGAGCTTTGTATGCTCTTCTTGAACACCCCTTGATATTCAATACCACATATTGTTTGTATTGTGACTGAAATGGCATCATGGTTGTGTTGTACAAGTTCCTACAACTATCCTCATTAAACAGTTCTATGAATTGTCATAGTACCTTGATTTGTCCTTATGTACTTTGTTCCTCCTTGACTTGATAAATGCTCTTATTTTTAAAGTTTAAAAATGTTATCATGCACCTAAAATCTATTGGTAATCTTGTTGAGATGACTGTTAGTTTTGTTGATTATGCTATGCAGACCTTTTTGTTCTCAACGACAGTCCTCTTCATCATTTCATTCATCCCTTTGATCATGAAGAATGCACTAATTATTTCAATGAATGAGATATTTGATTTTCTAAATGCACCTCACCAATAACAGTGAACTGGAATTCTAATAAGCCTGCACCTATGTTGTGCAAGTATACAAAATTGAAGGATAGATAAAATTTGTTTTGTTTTAACTCATCATTATATTTAGTGAATTCCTCTCATTGGATAAGGGATTATGATCGTGCATGATGATTGTACTCATGCATATTTTCCGTCATAAATTTTCATTCTTTGCATGAGCTATACTTGTATTTTTCATGAATATTGCCTTGTTTAATGCTGAAGATATGAACTAATGACACATTAATCTACTATTTTTCTTTAAGATCATTCTCTTGATGTTAATGGCAACACTATGATGATGATATATATAGCTGTGATTATTACTTTGAAACTCACAAGATCCATGTATTTCGGCATTATACTTCCTTGATTATTCATTGCATAATAACATGTTGAAAAATAAGGAAGATGCACTTGATTGAACATTCCTCATATCCTTCTCTTAAATAAAAGAAGGCAACATGCTCACCTCAACCCTTGTGGGAGCCCATTTTCCTCCACATGCTGAAATCCTGAACATAATGAATCAACAATTAAACATGTACCTATTACCTGCATGGGAAAAAAACAATGTTAGATCAAAACAATAATTGCAAAACCCCTCATGATCCTTCCTTCTTTGTGCTCTTTTAACTTGATCATGTGATGAATGCTTGATAGGATGTGAGCTATATCTCTGTTGGTAATGTAGACATGAGGGAAATAGTGATTTTCCATTGCTCTAACAATATATTTCAACAATTTTGCAGGTGCCTTTGGAATTGGAGCAGGAGTTGTACCAACTGGAGCCATATGCATGAAGACACCACATTTCTGAAATAATGATTCATCATTTTAGGCAATGAAGAATCACTCCTTTCCCTATGTTTATATTATCTTCAGTTGTATAGAGTATATTCTCCTTTTTTGCATTCACTATATGTTTACAGTATTTCTCAGTTACTCCCACGGCTTGTGTGGGACTTCGTGTTTTTACAATATGAATAATACAACATTTCTTATGCAAACGTATAATATTCTTTAAATGTATTTGCATAATAAAACTAAAACTCACTTGTAGTCAATCTTTTTCAAAATAATGGATACTTAATTGAAAAAAAAATGTACCTGGTGTACTTTTAAGTTAATTTACAATTTAGCTCTACCTATTTTGAGTTATAGTAAAAAATGGGTAATAGGTTCCAATCATATTTTTATCCTGAGGTCTGGAAACAAGAATCCATGTATCATTTTTCTCTATCTGCATCAGTTCTTCCTTCATTGATTCCATCCAATATTATTCTTTACATGCTTCATTGACATTGTTGGGCTCAGTCTTGGAAATCAGACAATATTCTTCTACAATTCTTCTTCTAGTCTTCACACCTTTGTTCTTATCTCCTATAATTTGATCTTCAGAATGATTTAGCTTTACATACCTTGGAACTTTGGGATTCTCTCAAACTTCTAGTTCTTCTGTTATTTCTTCTGCACTTCCACTAGCTTCTCCCTCTAGACTCTCTTGATTCACCGAAACAATTTGAACTTGATTCTATGTCTGAGCATTCTTTCCATTATCAGTACTATCATGTTGGTCATATGAATCATATCCATAGTATCTGGATGATCTAGCAGTGTCCTCATCAACTTTGACATTTGCACTTTCAACCATTATCCTTAATATTCTATTATAGCACCGGTAGGCCTTGCTCTTCGTAGAGTAACCCAAAAAGATTCCTTCATCACTCCTAGCATCAAATTTGCCTATATCTTCGGCTCTCTTGATATAACATCTACTTCCAAAGATTTTGAAATATTTAACAATAGGATTATAACCAAACCACAACTCAAAAGGAGTCTTACCAAAATTACCATTGACATTTACCCAGTTAATAGTATATACAATAGTGCTTACAACTTCTTTCCAATAGATATGAGGAACATTACCTTCCAACATCATAGTTCTAGCAACATCTAGAATTATTATGTTCTTTCTCTCTACAACTTCATTTTGTTGAGGAGTTCAAGGAGCAGATAACTGTCTTTTGATTCCATGCTCTTCACAGAAAGAATTGAACTCTTGGGAAGTGAACTCACCACCTCTGACTGACCTTAAGCATTCAATCTTCAAACCTGTCTCATTCTCGGCCACAACTTTTAAACTTTTAAACTTTTCTAATGCTTCATGTTTCTCTCTCAAGAAATCAACCCATATCATCCTAGAGTAATCATCAATAAGCAACATAAAGTACCTTTCTCCTTGTAGACTTCTGATTCTAGAGGGACCACATAGATCAGTATGCACCAAATCCAGTACTCCATTAGAATGATTTTGTTTGCTCCAAAAAGAAACTCTAGTCTGCTTTCCCATCTAACATTCCTTACATATGGTGTTAGTAGGCTTCACTAGCTTAGGAAGATCTCTAACTGCTTGAGTGGAGCTTACTTTTACAATGTTATCAAAATTCACATGAAACAACCTCCTATGCCAATACCAACTTTCATCAACTTGAGCAATTAAACAACTTTCACTAGTAGCACTTACGTGAAAAATGTTACCTCTTGTCCTTGTACCTGAAGCAATTACATTTCCAGAACTTCCCAGTATCCTGTATTTTCCATCTTTGAATTGAAGATTGTATCCCTTGTTGACCATTTGTCCAACACTCAACAGATTATGCTTCAATCCTTCTACATAAAGGACATCATCAGTATTATATTTACCACCAAGAGAAATAGTGCCTCTACCACAAATCACACCAACGTTATCTCCAAATCTTACAACACCATCGTCATATTTTTCTAAGCTTACAAACATGCTTTTCTCACCAGTCATATGATGTGAGCATCTGTTTTTGATCACCCACTCATTTCTTCAATTCTATCTACAAGAGCTTTCTCAATATTCTTATTACTAGCAGATTTAGTGGACACCAGACCATTTTCCTTAATAGCAATGAATACCCATCCATCTTCATTTCCATTTTCTTTATCAGATTCATCATTAGTAACACCTTCTTCAACATAATAACATTTCTTTTGAAATCTAGGCTTGTCAGGTTTGGTCCTAGGAACTCTTTCAGGACACCTTAATGCAAAATGACCTATCTTATTGCAAGAGAAACATTTAATAGACAAATTTCCTTTATACTTACCTTGTCCTCTGGCTTCTCTTTTCACAATCAATTCTTCAAACTCTTCTAACTCTATTTCTTCATCTCATCTTCATACTTGAATGTCTTTCTGGAACTTTCTCCCCGATCATATCTCTGTTGGTTTCTTCCGGATAGAGTAGCTTTAAATGTGTAGATTTTGTCTTAGGGGTAGATTCACCAAATTCACTCAATTCAAAGGCAACAAGCTTACCAATCGACATACCTCTTGTCACATTTATTACTATCTCGAGCTCTTCAATAGCATGAGCTTTCGTTTTGTAAGAAGTAGGCAATGATCTGAGCACTTTAGCTACAATCTCTTCTTCATCTAAGATTCCACCGACACATCTAATACCCATCACTAGTTCATTTACTTTTTGCATGAAAGAAATAATGTTTTTTTATCTTCGCTCATTTTCAAGTTTTCCCACTTGCCTTTCAGACTTTGTATCTTAGTAACTTTCACTTGTGCATCTCCTCCATACAATGTTTCCAGCTTCTTCCAGATCTCATATGTTGTTTTTAGACCCATCACATTTGTCATCTCTTAATCTGTCAGAGTACTCAATAGTGCTTCTATAGCCTTGATATTAGTTTCAACTTCTTTGATCTCATCAGGAGTAGAGGGACCATTCTGAGGACTAACATATTTGTTCTTTGTAATCTTCCAGAAGGGTTCACCAATGCACTTTAAATGACACTCCATTCTAGCCTTCCAAAAAGAGTAGTTTGTTTCATCGAATCTAGGACTATCCTTCTTGTATGATGCCATCTCAGATCACCTCAAGCTATTAAACTTATTTAGAGTAACTAGGATTTGATACCAATTGTTGGCAAAACAAGGATAGAAAACTAAGAGGGGGGGTGAATCAGTTGTTACAAAATTTAAAACTTATTTAACCTTTAATCTCAAATCTGATAAATAACAGTGAAAGCATGAATCAACAACACATCAAAAATACACATAACACCAAGATTTTTGCATGGAAACCTTGTTAGGGGAAAAAACATGGTGGAGGTTAATCCACAAGTTATACCCTATTACAAGTATAAGGAAAATGAATAAGGAATGCACATGCATTCATGCACACTGCCTAGAGCTCACTGCTCAGAGAAGTCACATTGTCTTACATAAAAATTTCAAATTAAATCCATCTGAAGAGATTGAACTAAGAAAGTAGCTTCTTCAAAAGCCCGATGACAGTCTTGATTAGGCACATAAACACTTCTTCACACTTTGCTCAAACTTCTTCACACTCTGCTCTGCAATCGAATAATCTAATCTTTATTCACACATAGAACTTGCACACTTCACATTCCACTTCACACATACATCAAAATGAAGAAACAATTTCTCTTATATATCCACTTCATGGAATTACATCAACAACTTTGTTAGCCAAAAATAAAAGAATAAATGAATACAAATTGTCGGCCCAATTCATGAACAAATCTCAATGCGCACCAACCGAAGTCGGTCACAACATAATGAAGACCTAAAAAAACATCCTCAAACATGCCAAACATTTAAAAATTAATCCACAAGGATCTACAACATGCTACAACCACCATGCTGGCCAAGAACATGAAAACCCGAACACACAAAGGAAAAATCTTTGATCACGAGCACACTGATCAATACAGATGTGCAATAAGGATAGAGAACAATCTAGAAACATCAATGAACATCGTAGGAGCATAAACAATAACTCAAATTACCAGAATCACATTCTCTTCTTCTAGAAATACCAACTACGGTAATAGAATAACTATAGGAACGCAAAAACTCATAACTCTCTCCAATATTGATGCGCACCTCTGAAACTTTCAAAGGATAAACTAGATAGGCTAAAAAAAAAAACCTTTAAAGCACAACTTATGAATACCAACATATTGAACTTTCCACCACACTGAACTTCACAGATAACCTTCAACATATTTATTATAATTTTCTCAATATCCTCCACATATATAGCCTTCAAGACATCAATGCTAATTGTGTTGACATCAATGAAAAACACATATAAAAAACACAACCACAAAATCCAATAGCATCATCTTTATCACCCCTCAAGGTGACTATATTCCAAAATTATACCAGCTATCATTCCCATGTACCAAAAATATTGTTGAGTATGAAGCTCTAATAACATGGTTAAGAATAAGAGTCTAGTGGCAGATATAGGAGTTAAAAGTCTACGGTGACTAACAATTGATTATGAACCAAGTCAACGATGACTAACAAACCAAGGATGATAAAATCACTCCTTATAAGAAGATGGAAGAGAGTCTTAAGGATTTCATCATTGATTTTACTTTTTAGTAGATACCTCATGTAAAAAATCGAGCAATAGATGCCATGGCAATAATTAGGTCTTTGTTAGACATGGCACATAATGTCCTTCAATGTGAATTCTTGGTAGAATAACTTCTCGTACTGGATTTCAAAATACTTGAATTTGAATTTGTGTGTGTAATCATCGGTCCTGGTTCCCCATGGTATCATGATATATTCTCCTATCTTAGTAGAGGTACCCTCCCATTTGATATCACCTCCAACCTTAAGAAAACCTTTGTTAAAAAGGCATCCCCATTTGTCATCTTAGGTGATACCCTATACCGTAGAAGCATCAAGGGGAAATTACTATGTCTTAACCAAGAGGAAGGCTTGACCACCTTAATCAAACTGGATTACTATGGGATCCGGTGCACTAACGCTTGACCACCTTAATCAAAGTACATGAAGGCATTTGTTATTCCCATTCTAGTGGTATGACCTTATCTAATAAACTGTTGAGGGCAGGGTATTATTGGCCAATCATGGAAAGAGAGGCTCATTAGTATATGCAAAAATGTGTCTAGTCTCAATAGTATGGAGACCTTATCCATGCTCCATCTCAGGAGCTCCAACCAATTGTCACACCTTGGCCTTTCTCGTAGTGGGGGCTTAACCTCATAGGAAAGATTACCCCTACCTCGTCTAATGGCCACAAATTCATCATCATGGCCACTAAATACTTTACAAAGTGGTTGGAAGCTATTCCCATGAATTATATAATGGGGAAGAAAATCTCCAAGTTTATCCTAAATTACCTTATTTTTTGCTATGGTGTTCCACAAGCCCTTATCTCAGACAATAGTACACATTTCAAAAAATCATGATGCAAGAGAGCTATGCCAATGATAAAAAAATCCAACATCGATTCTCTACCCCCTATTACCCCCAGGGCAACGGTCAAGCTGAGGCTACAAACAAGACCATTCTAAAAATCCTAAAGAAAAGACAATCAATGAAGTTGGTCGTGATTGGAATCTACAGTTAAACCCCGCCCTATGGGCTTATAGAACCAATATCTGCATGCCTACAAGTGCAACCCATTTCTCCTTAGTCTATGGATCAAAATCCATCCTACCTATTGAGGTCGAGCTTCCCTCGTTGTGAGTATCATTGCAAAATCTAATCACTGATGAAGAATATAGGGTATCACAGCTGAATGAGTTGGAGTTATGGGGTGAGCATCATCTTGATGCCTTAAATCATTTACAAGCCTACCGAAACTGACTGAAACAAAGCTACAATGAGAAGATCAAGGGTCGGTCTTTCTAGGTAGGAGATCTTGTCCTCAAGTAGAATCTGAAGAATGTTCCAGATCAAGAGAGTAAAGGAAAGTTTGAGCCTGATTGGTTGGTCCCATTTGTTATTAAAACAAGCTATGGATCGAGAGCTTACCAATAACCAACGCCTGAAAAAGAACCATTGTAGGAACCAATCAATAGTCTACACTCAAAAAAAATTATGCCTAGGCTTGAAGGGTGTAAATCCAAAAATACAAAAAAATCAAAAAATAAAAGAAAAAGGATTGAAAATAATAAAGAAAAAAAACCGTCCTAGTGAAAACCACTTTGGTGGCGCTTTGGGAAAGTACCTTGGTGAAAACCTGGCAAACAAGCGCCTTGCATAAATAAGCACCTTCATCTATCTTTGGCTCTTTGACTTATCATGCTTCACATCACATCCATCCATCACATCATTGATCCTATGTATTCCATCACCCATTCACATTTGTATCATAGCTAGATATTGTGTAAGTATCATATTCCCCTTAGTACTACTTGGCACATTCCTATGGTCAGTTTGTCCTACCTATATCGAGGTAGTCTATCACATCACATTGGGGAAATTTGTTATGCTTGCATCAGATTAGGTTCTTGTATATCCTAAGGTTATTCAAAACCTCTCAAAAAATCCCAAAACATTTAAAATCTCATCAAAATCCAAAAAATCCAAAAACATCAAAATATTGTATACCCAAAATCCAAAAAAATTCAAAAAATTATAAAGGGAAAAAATCCAAAACATCCAAAACACATCAAAATCCCTAAACAATGAAAACACTAAAAAGATTAAAAACATTACCATGTCAAACTACGAGTCTTTGAGCTTGAACGTAGGAAAGGCTATCATTGATATGCCCCCGAGACACCCTAGGTGACTCCTTTAGGAGTCCATCATAATAATCTGACAATCCATCAAGTGTTCATATTTCATTAATAAATTGGCCAAAGTCAGTTGAACTATGTGGTCTATGCGTGTATAATGTAGGCAAGGCTAATCTTTGATAAGCCCCCGAGGCCCTAGGTTAGTCCTATTTAAGTCTTGGTCAAAACTTAGAAAATACAAAAACATTTGAAAAATTGAAAACCCAAAACATTTTAAAACTTGAAAACCCAAAACATTGGAAAACGTTTGAAAACCCTAAACTGCCTCAAATAATCAAAAACCAAAAACATTCACATAAACATTCAAAAAGACTAAAAACAACCTCAAAACATTTTCAAAACATCAAAAACATTGAAATATTCCAAAAATCCAAAACCATTCATCTCATTTCGCTTTCATCCACAATAAACCTTCATTCATAATAAATCAATTATCATCTTCAAACTTTGGTAAAATAAGTATGGCAAGTCATGAACTGTGAACCCAAATATCAAAATCTAAAGTCTAGATCATAGGTGAGCAAGTTGGTAGCATTTGTATCAATGACCTATCAAATAGTCAAAACATCTGATAAACATTTCCTAGGATGCATCCCTCCTATAATGGACATCAACGTCAAACATCACCTTAAGCTATGTTACTTCGACAAGAGCTATAGATAACATTGACTATTTGCTTTTGATATTTTCTTATGATTTATCTTATTGACCCATTCTAAGGACCTCTCAATGACATCTAAACATTTTAGAGAAAAATTAATGGGGCATAGATTATTATCTTTTGTTTGTTGTGCTTGTGGGATATTCTTGTAAAATAATCTTGGCGCATAAGTTGTATATAGGGAAGTCATTTGGAGTAGATTGTTGACTATTGCATATGCTTTGGCTCGAAATATTCTAAACTTCTAAATTACATTCCAACAAGGTTTCTCTATGTCAAGGTGTGAACAAGGATTATCTTATCTGTTTGCAGAATCAAAGTCCATCGTACTAGATACAACACCATCTTGGTTATCAATACCTTGATGTATCGTATCTATGTGTTATATCAAACATAAGGAATGATGAAATGTCCCAATCCCATAAATGAGAAAATCATCGATCTCATCACCATATCTAACAAAGTATCAATGACTCATGGACTTGTTGGACTTCTAAATCAACCTTGAAATCAATGGTCAATCCATTCATCTTATTCTTCTATCTTCTTTCCATACTAACATGGTATCATGACAGTCAACAAAACTCATAAGTACATCCATCCTACATCCACAAACCATTAGCATACATGCATCTCGAATAATCATAGCATACTCATATCATAAAGAATGACATCATCATAATATGAGAAATACGAAAAGGAAAATATGTCCATCTCATAAAATTTCACATAAAGATACTAAAAAAGAGAATAAAAATATAATGCATTGTATCCATAACATACATCATACATCACATATCACTTAAGTATCACATCATAGATCATCTCAGATCATAAATCATAAATAAAGAAATGCATCCACAACATCAACATCTGCATTCATCCATATACATGTGCATTCATACATAACACATCAAATAAAAATAACATCACATCACATCATCAACAAATCAGGCCATCTCATATATATATATAAAATGAATGTCATGGTACAAATATCAAAGTCGATGTGTAACTATCATCAACAATACACATACAAGAGGCTATCAAAAATGAGCTAATGAATGTGTGGACATATATGAATCAGGTTGTATATCAAAAATGTGTCTATAAAATGGGCCTGAGCTATCCCTTGCTCTGTCGATCGTCATGTCGAGAATGGTCCTAATGACCATCGAGTGGCTATCTAACTGATGGATGACCATCTGAACCCCTGGGAGCAACCCCACTCCTCTGAGAATAATCGGGTTGTCATAGCTCTTGTGGGACATCCCTGTGGTAGAGAGTCCTATAGTATGATGCCTTTGAAACAACCTCTCTATACATCCAAGCAGAAACAACTTGTCCTTGTGCTGCCACTGCAACAACCTCTAACTATTGTTGTTGCCTAGTCTCCTGGGCCAACTATAAATCCAACTGTTGTCGTAATTGTCACTCGTAATCCTTGTTTGTTGTCACAGTTTGTAGCTGCTATTGTGGCTAATGTCTCTCGGCCATAAGGGCTTAAATCTATGCATCTCGAGGATCTTGCCCCGACTGTTGCTGTGGCTACTCCTGGTGTGGCTTCTCCTGGTGTGGATGTTGTTGATCCTACCACTGTGGTGGTGATGGTGGCAGTGGGATTTGCCCCACTATCTGCTCCTACCGACCATGCTCCTAATGACCATGATCACGAGGAGGCTACTGCCGAACTTTGCCTGCACCCTAGCCTCTACCTCTACCCCAAGGATATCCTCCTGCTAGATTTGTCAAGCATGTGGGACACACCCATCATGCATCATAAGTTGGGGTGGTCCCCACATCAAGTAGTCCCTGATCATATATTCATAATCAGGCAACCAATTGACGAATGTCATCTATGGCTATCTAAGGACCCTAGGCTACCTCTCTCCGCGCCCATTCAAAAACTGTTGTGTAATCATTTGGAGGTATGTCTTATACCTCCTCGAAATGTTGAGCAATGCGGTGTGGAAGATACCGCTTGATCATAGTATGCTCCTAACACTAGAGGTATTAGGTCTGTTGAACAAAACATAACTGTTGTTGGTCATCATACCATGTTGGAACCTGAAGCCATGGCCTCCACCTAAAGACAATCATATAATATATGACCCTCCTCCTATATGGGATTCCTGTCAACCTCGTGTGCTATAGAGTCATCACTGATTAGTATCTAAGTATGATGGGCTCATCCTGGTCAATATCTGCTAAGACAAAAATAGGTCTCAGCATCGCAATATGCTCATATGCCCAAATATCAAGAAGAGTGATGTTGACTCCAATACCCCTCCCCTAGCAGTATATCGCCTGATGCGTATCATGATACAAAGAAGCCAACATGACTGGACCCCACATATATTGAGTCATCTCACAAATCATGTCGTGCCACATTAGTCCCAAACCTAGACTAAAACCTCTACCTCGCCGGTATGAGACAATCACACCAAAAATCAGGACAACTATAACCAATCTAAAAATTATAACTCATCCTCGATATATAGCTCCAAGTCAATCTAGGAGCTCACTAGAATGATGTCATATGTCTGAAGGAGCTCATAGCATGTATCTATCCCAAAATTTGTGTTATAAATGACTAGCTCCCCATGAATGGGAAGCCACAAAATCTGCCAGACGTCCTCCAAAGTGACGGTCGCCTCATCGGTGGGAAGATGGAATGATGATGTCTCACTATGCTAACGCTCCACCAACACCGTCATCATCGCTAAGTGAGTCTGGATCTCATGCATATAAATAATGAATCCTAACCCAAGGGATCCTACATACTTTTGTTGCCCCACATCAAAATGGTGTTCCTCTGAAAGAAGGTCAAGACAATGCTCTCGAGGTATGAGCGATTGAATATCATCCTGCACGCATGACACAAATAGTGTCAATTTGACTAAAAACCTGGAAACTGATTAAAATATAAGTTTCTAAGTCCTAAACTACAAAAGTGTCGCTCTTTCCAAAGTGTGTCGTTGTATCCTTTTCAAAGGTGCGTTGGTATATTTCCAATGCGTCGCTATATCTCAATAGTGCATTGGTATTTAGGTGTGTTGCTATACCAAAAATGTTGATGAGTCCCTATATAGTAAGTGTGTTGCTACAATCAATTAGTGTCGCTAGACTAAAAACCCTCGATGCATTGCTATTTGCAACATGCGTCGCCTTAACCTATGTGTGTACTCGCGAGACCTAAAATGACTGTCGCATCGCTAAAAAGAAATTGCATCACTATAAAATCAATAGCGATGCCAACTGTTTCAAATATGTCACAATATAATGATGCCCTAAAAGACCTAATTGAAACCTAAAAAGTGCAAGAAAACACACAAATCGAGAAAATTTTCAAAGCACATACCTGGGGTCCTATGTCTGCTCGACACAAGTACTCTCGAACTCTATCAGAAAGGTGTGTGGGAAGCTCATGTTGCACCATTCTGCCAAGGTGTTAGAGCACAGGAGCAACAATTTGCTAGAAATCAAGAGTGCAAATGAATTGAAAGTGACCCTTTGACCTCTTTTTATGCCTAAAAATTAGGGTTTTTTTGCCCTAATTTGAAGGGGAAACTAGGGTTTTTATCCCACTTTGCAAAATTCTAAGCTATGGAGCATATTTTGAGATGTTTTTTTAATGTTTTTGAGCTTATTTTCACATCTCAGAGCCTGTTTTATGCACCTGAATCAATATAAAATCTTTATAGCAAGATTGACTCGAAATTCCAAATTTCTGCCTGATCTCTCAAGGGGGTAGGGTACCAGCTTAATTCCTTCCACTAGGGCATCCAAAAAATTAGGAAATTTTAAATTTTTGATTTGAGCAACAATATTAATCCGAAAAGCGTAAGTCTTTGAACCAACATAACATGTACCTCGCTTCAAAGAGGGGCAAAATGTAGACACCTAAAATTGTCTTGAATGATATTAAACACTTGAATATGATCACTAACATCGTTTCATCTTGAAATTCATCCCTTTTTCGCCGATTTAATTAAATGATCCTAGTTATTTAATTAAATGCATCATTTTCATCTTTTGATCTAATTAATTCAATTACATTAGTTAACCCCCTTTCACATTCACCTCTCATCCTATTTAATTGAATAATATAAATTATTTTATTTAAACACCTTATATCTTCTTATTTAATTGAATAATCCTAAATTATTTAATTAAATGTCATTTGAACCCCCTTTCATTAAATAAATTAATTATTTAATGATAATCCTCATATTCCTCATCTTGCACAATTAAAACTTAGTTTTAATTAACTAATTACTAATTTTCCTCACTCATCCACTTGCATAGGGAATATTCCACAATAATATTCTTCTATTTGGCTCCAAAAATGGAATATTCTTTCCTAACAAACTCTGTAACGAAATTTCTAACAACTTTGAAAGTGTGTTTGTTTGAATCATTGTGAGCCATTGATGGTTTCTTTGACCCATGTGATCTTTGATTCTCATCCATTCTTGATCCATGTCTTCACCCTTGATTCTATCTTGACCATTGATTGATCCTTTTCATCTCAACCCTTGCTTCTTCATTGTCTCTCCTATAAATACCTCACATTTGGAGAGAAATGGATCCACTTCCATTAAAGAAAAGTTATGCTGCTCGTTTGAATACTATATTTATTCATCCTTGCATCCATTATCAAGTTTTTTCATCTTTTCATCTATCCATAGTATCGTTTTATCCATAAAATGAGCATCTAATCAAACCCCATTGTTGAAAACTAAGCTTAAATTGATAAAACGATTCTATGGGTGGATGAAAAGATGAAAAATCTTGAAAATGGATGCAAGGATGAATAAAGATAGTATTCAAACGAGCGAATTAACTTTTCTTTAATGGAAGTGGATCCATTTCTCTCAAAACGTGAGGTATTTATAGGAGAGACAATAAACAATCAAGGGTCAAGATGAAAATGATCAATTAATGGTCAAGATGGAATCAAGGGTGAAGACATGGATCGAGAATGGATGAGAATCAAAGATCACATGGATCAAAGAAACCATCAATGGCTCACAATGATTCAAACAAACACACTCTCAAAGTTGTTAGAAAGTTTGTTACAGAGTTTGTGAGGAAAAAATACTCCATTTTTGGAGCCAAATAGAAGAATATTCCTATGGAATATTCCCTATGCAAGTGGATGAGTGAAGAAAATTAGTAATTAGTTAATTTAATGAAAGGGGGTTCAAATGACATTTAATTAAATAATTTAGAATTATTCAATTAAATGAGAAGACATAAGGTGTTTAAATCAAATAATTTGTATTATTCAATTAAACAAACAAGAGGTGAATGTGAAAGGGGGTGAATTAACCTAATTAAATTAATTAGATCAATAGATGAAAATGATGCATTTAATTAAATGACTAGGCTTATTTAATTAAATCGACGAAAAGAGGATGAGTTTTAGGGATGATCAGATTCAAGTGTGTAATATCATTCAGGACAATTTTAAGTGTCTACAACTAGTTAATTATGTGTGGATAGAATTTATTTATAGAATTTGTAAACAAAATCATACATAAATAATTGATAATTAATTATGCGTGCATATAATTTATTTATGAAATTTATAAACAAACTCATACATAGATAATTGATAATTAATTATGTGTGCATAGATAAATTATAATATACATTAACTTAAATATCTACTAACAAAACTATTTTCAAAAATTAAAAAAATCCTCCTTACTCCCTTATTAATATAAATGTTTTATTCATTACTAACATATATTAGAGAAAATATAGTTTTAACAATATTTATAACATCATATTAACATATATAAAAATAAAAAAGTTTTTGTATAGAGTGTTATAAATAAAATAATAATAATTACAATCTATTATTCTAAAACCATGCAAAACTTAAATTGAAGTAGATTTAACAATTTGAATTATTTTTCCTTATTTGATTTATTTGATTTAGCAATGTGCATACATTAATTAGAGAATTAAAAATTTGCATGAGTGAAAGAGGCTACTTTTGATAATTAATTATATGTGCATGTAATTTATTTATGAAATTTGTGAACAAATCTTTGCATAGATAATTAATTATGTGTGCATGGAATTTATTTATGGATTTTGTAAACAAACCAATCATAGATAATTGATAATTAATTAATTATCAATTATCTATGATTGGTTTGTTTACAAAATCCATAAATAAATTCCATGCACACATAATTAATTATAAAAAATCAACCTCTTTTCACTCATGCGAGTCTTTAATTCTCTATTTTATGCATACACTCTCAAGTGGAATAAATCAAATAAATTAAATTCATGCAAACATGTCTTGTAGTATTGTAATAATAGTATTTGTTGGCTAGTCAATAGATGAGTTATAACATATTAATTTAAGGACATCCAGATTCTAGTTTGACATCAAAAGATTCTTGCAAGTCAAATATATTATAATTTTATTGGATCAATAAAGATTTGCAAGGTTTTAAAATAATATGTTTTAATTATTGTTATAAATTTTTAATTTTATTCTAATTCATTCCATTGTTTTAATTTTAATTATATATATGTATATGTTAAAATTTGTATAGTTTTAGAATAATAGATTTTAGTTATTGTATTTATTTTTTAACTTTATTCTAATTCACTTCATAATTTTTCCTTTTATATTTTATATATATCAAATGATATTAAACTTTAAAATAAGAAATTATAAATCTTAAAATCAAAATAAATATTAAAAAATATAAATTAATATTAAAATAAATATCTAAAAATAGATTGAAATCAGGTGTAATAAAATAAAACTAAAAAATTAAAAATTTATATATATTAAAATTAAAAAAATAAATGAGAGAAATAGTAAAAATTAAAGTTAAGGAAAGGAATAATTATTTATTTCAAATGATGCATAATTAAATGAGAATTTTTATTGAATAAATAAATAAGTTTTTAATAGCATTCAGGAGACCAAGCAACCTATAAAAATAAATTCTCATTAATATCCAAATAAGACAGCCGCCTTGTCATAATCCACTTCAATCCAAATTTATTCTTAGAAGACCACCTTGTCATCATCAACATAGGTAAAACAAACACCGCATAATTAAATCAAACACAAAATTATAAGAGCTGCCCCTCAGCTGAGAAGCAAAAAAATTAAAACCCACAAGAGAGAGCCAATTAAATGTTTAGAATCTGATATGCACTGGAAGCAAGCTCAATAGGAGCCATTTTGAACGGCAGATAGCTGGTGGAGTGACATTTCAGTGCACTGAATTTTGATCACTGTATTTGTATTCAATACATTAATTTCATTGGATGAAGGGAAGAATAGTAAGAGCAATGGGGTGGTTTCGCAGGTGTTTGAGATGGTGTTGTGGGTGTTTTGGTTTTAAGAAGGGGAACTCTAACGCTGAAGTGGGTCCTTTCATGTTTGGGAAGAAATGTCTGTCTCAGCAATATTTGTTGAAGTGTATACCCGGAGAAGCTTTCAAGGGAACGGAGGGAGATGTGTATGGTTATTCTCCAGTGCCAGATTGCCGCAGAAATATTCCTGTCAAAGAAACCAATGTAATTGTTAAAACAGAGGTATGGTATTTTAGTTTGTTTGTGTTGTTTAGTTGCGACCTTTTTCTCCTGTAAGCTCTGAAGTAGATTAGCACTTTTAAAGTTTATAATTTGATGTCATTGTACCAGTGTTTTGGATGTGATTGTGGGTTGGAAGTTTTTTTTGTTTTCTCTAAATAATATAACCGGTCTTTGTTCTGACGAAACCGCGCCCGACAATTTGTTTACTGTGACTTAATTTTTTTAAGGAATGTATTAGTGTTAGTGTTGGTAGGGTGGGAATGCCTTTTTTAAGGTAAGCTGCAGTTTTGTTCAGATTGGTGTGGTTCATCTTGGTTCATGGACTCAAGAATTCCACTCGTTTAGTTTCCCACCTTCAATGGCTGCTTTTACAGCTTAAATTTTTTTCTTTTCCAGTTTATGCACTGGAGAACAGCCCTTGATTTTGTGCTACGTGGGCAATTTTTAAGGCGGTGCTCTTGTTGTGTTTTTTTTGAGCTGGTTAGGGTCAGGGCTCAAATACTACCCACACTTACTACGATCCTCAAGTTCAAAGCATAGATGCATGTAAATTCTGCAACAGGGGATACACACTGCAGAATTGTAGCGACTTAAGAATTTTACACAACAACAGGACTATTTTCCTTTTGATTTTGAGCCAGTGGGTACCAGGGCTAAATTTCTAACCCAAAATTACTAAGGTTCCCAAGTTCGAAGTTCAGCTGCACAGAAATATCCTGTAGACCAGCAGGGTTATGCACTGGACAGTTTTAGCGACCTGGGAATTGTGATGCTCCATCCATATGTTTCCTATCTTAGTCTATAGAATAACGAAGTTTGGTTAGCATATTGCAATGTTGTACTTTAAGCTTTCATTGATTTGTCGATGTTTTTGATAAGTTAAGCAGCATTTACAGGGTGCTGTACCCTTTACACAAAGAGCCCACAGGGCCAAAAAGGAACTAAGTTCAACAGACCATTGATTTGTCGATGTTACTCTTGTTGCGAGATCCTGATTATTCCATATTATTGTTGTGGATGATGCATACACACACACGCATACTCTTGGAATCATATAACTTGTTTATTGTGATTTTCTCCTTGTGTACTTAATGACTTCATATCAGGGATGATTGATTATATTTTATTGGCATTTATCATCATTAATAGAGTGATGATGGATTACTGACCATGTGTATTGACGCATATTCTTATTGATGATATTGCCAAATTATAATGGGACCTATAAGGGTGTTAAGTTATGCATAGATTATATATTGACATATTTATGTATGACCTTATGTCGTTTATGTGTTGTTTGTAGTGTACCAGTAATGGGCATAATGACTATGCAAATTAGAGATACAATTGAAGAATGAAGAGAGTATAAAGGGATCCCTTAAACCATGTTGCCATATCGCATGTATATTCCAATGGTCATCTTGATCCTTTTCCAAAGACTATAGTTGGGTTTAAACTTTAATTAATTAGAAGGGCCATGTGGTTGGGAATTTAGAATTCTAATTAGTTGAGTACCTTATTTATGTGCCTTAGGCTTACTATTAATAATAACTCGGATTTTACCTTCTTGATCACCATTAGGAAGTGTGTGACAAGGAAAGTATCCATCTAGGAAGAATGGTAAGGGTTATGTTGGTTTTGGGTGGAGGACATCTTTAAGTTATAATTTTGCCCATAGTATCTTAGAATCCTCTAGAGGAGGGCTCAAGCAAGAGGAGGAAGAGAAAGGACACATGTCCCTATCTCATTGGATAGGAAGAGGGCCCTTTCTTATTTAAGTTGGGAATTTTTCCTTAATTTTTTTTTTTTTTTTTGATGTTGGCCTGGGAAAGTAAGGGAGCTAGAGGAGAGAATTGTGAGAAGCAGGAGTAGATTTTAGGTGGTGGAGTTGGAGCAGGCCTTCATTGCCCCACAATTTAATAGTTTCTTTTGTTGCATTCTTTTTTTTCTTTCAAATTATCTTGCTGGTTGTTTAATTTTTCCCCTCTACTCTCTTTTGCTTTCCTTTTATTTTGAGATTAAATTATATTTCATATTGCTTGGGGTTTAGCTAAGCTCTAGGCCGAATTATTTAAATGTGGCTGTGGTTTGATGGTGCCATATTGGTCTTGCATGCATTTGTCTTTATTTTATCTTTTTTAATTTTTGTATTATGGTTTGCTGTTGGTTGTATGCTGAGTTTAGTGAGGATGAAGGGATTTGGGGCCCACGGATGTTGCTTGTTAATATTTTGGTGCTGGATACCCTATTGGACTTGGGTCTCTAGGGAGGGCTGCTTGTTGGTACATAGATGATAAGAGGATGTTGGAGGAATAGCATCTTCAAAAGTTGGATAATTATTGAATTGATTTTGGAGAAAATTGCTAACCATGTGACCATAGAAATCCTTTCCCTCCTTTATACTTCCCTTTGGGGTAAACTTTATGTTGTTTTCTCTTGAATAAATTTCATGTTGCTGTTATGGTGGTTTTGCTGTTGCAAATGGGGGAAGGCCTCACACGCCCTTGAAGTGCTTTGAGGGTTCAATTAGGTGTCAGACCAATGGAATTATTCCTAGAACCTTTGTGTATTCTCAAGGAAGTATTGTGGCATATTTTGGTAGGTGCATGGTTTTTGGGATCCCCTTAGGCGTGGGGATTAGGTAGGTTAAAAACCTAATGATGCCATATGATTGGGAGGCGAGTAGTCCCTCTTCTTTTTCTTTAGTAGTTTGGTTGGAGTTGAATTGTGATCTTTTGTGCATGAGAGAATTTTAGGTTTTTAAAGGTGTCATACAACTTATCTTGTTTACATTATACAAAAATTTCAGGTCTCCCACCTCATGCGAGAAGAAATCATGCACAGTGAGGATGGTCTTAGTCCACTGGACACTGTTTTACTTGTTGATGTTGTGGGGTAGCTTCGGGAGGTATTACCCAGAAAAGATTCACATATAAGCTAGTCGACCTAATAATAAACAGTTATTATTATTGCTGGGTCGGCTCAAGTGAAGAATGACGCCCAACATACTCTTGGATTTGTATAAAGAGGAGAGAGACTCTTTTCATTTACATATTCATTCATTCATTCGCTTTTTTGTGATCAAGAAGAAGGTTTGCTGCTCAAGAAGGAGGTTCGCTATTGCTTAGAAGTTCGCACTACTTCAGTGCTGGGTTATATTATTGTACTCTGCCTATCTTGGCTTGATTCTCAAGTGCTATTTTGCACTGTTGTACCTGAATTATCATTAGTAAAGTTTTTCTGGGTTTTTCTCCCTTGAGTAGAAGGGTTTTCCCAAGATAAAAATATTGTGTTCACTGTTCTGTATTTATTTTTCTGCTTACAGTTCATATCTGATCCAAAATTAACACTACTTCTCCCTTGGCTTTTGGTGGTGGGGCTGTTGTCTGGCCAGACTTTGGCAAGTTCACTTGGCTGGCTCTTGCTAGTTCTCTTGTTCAAATCGCTAATGAAGATAATCAAGATGATAATGATGGTTGGGACCGTCTTGTGGACACTTCAAACTTCGTTGATGTATGGTGTAAACCAGATGGTAGAGACCCACTTCCTCCTCCTTCCACTCTTGCTCTCGCCACATAGTAGCTTATTGTAATTGTGTTTTTGTGTTTTGCTCTAGGTTGTTGTTTTGTTTGGACTTTTGGGTTGTGGTGCGACTGCTTCCACCTATCTTTTTTTGTGAATATGTGTAACACTATTTTATAAATGGTAATTTAGACACTAATCATAAAAAAGTTTAAAAATTAAACTTTCAATTTTGCATGTCTTATATTAGATTTAATCATAATGGAATCCCATATAATTAAATTATAAACAGATTTTGTATTTATCTTGTGAAAGGAAAAACTCATATAGTGGTAAATAAGTTCTTTTACTTTACATGAAAAAAAAATCCTGTTTGAAATTAAGGGTTGAAGAAATTTTCAAAGAACAAAAAATTGATTTGATTTATTCTTTGCTTCTTTGCGTCTAAATTTGTTAGAAATTAGTGACTCTCCAAATAAAAAGAAATTAAACATTATGGCATATTCTTTTTAAAAAGTTACATAATTATTAAGAAAAAAAAGAGTATAAATACAAACTTGTTCTCATGTTTTAAAGTGCTACTAGTCCTCTATCTTTACAAGAGTATTACTAAATAATAAGATGATTATTTTTCCTTCATTTTTGAGTTTGTGAGGATTACTAAGTATTACTAATGCACACTAACCAAGACACCTGAGCTCAAAATTAAGCTACACAAAAAATTTCAATCAAAGGATACTCCCTAGCTGGACTAAATTGTCTGCTCCATCCAATTGGTTATTCGTTGGCATGCTAAAATTCAGCTTTAGGCTGAATATATCTGATAAGCTATTGCAAGTAGATTATGCTAGATTTCTTTTCTACATGACCTAGAAAAAATATATGGCTAATGGGAATAGGGCTTTGAGCTGCTTTGATTTTATTTGAGGGTTTTAGCTAGTTGGATTGCTCTTATATTTGTGTTATTGGTCTTTGCATCCTGTAGAGTCCTTGCCCTCCATTTTGTAGTGGGGCCGCATTTTCTTAGTCTTGTCAGGGCCATGTTTTCTTGGCCTTGACCAAGCTTTCCTTTAGGGAAGTATTGTGCTATGCATTGATTTTGGTTGGTTTTAGTGTTTTGATATTTGTATCATTTCACCCCTTGCATTTTGGAATTGGTGAAGCTTTATTTTGGTGGAGAAATTTGGGCCCTTAAATCATACTTCATTGTGTGGACTATCTAATCTCAAGTAAGTTTTGAAAATGTTAGAGTGCAACTGTGCTATTTGTCATGGCAATCCAAGTAAGTGGTGGTAGGCCTATGTTTTGTTTTAATATGAGCTTTATGAATTAAGTGTTATATAGGGTGCTATGTGGCAAGCTCTTGCAACTCTTGAAGTTTGTCAGAACTTGTGGAGCTCTTGATTTGTGTTGTTGTCTATTAGGTTTCCACTTGCCAGCATGGGCTCCTAGTCTTGAGCAGTATTCTTTTGGCATGATCAACTTCGTCCAATTATATGTAATGTACCAACTATTCAATCTAGTGCCATGGTGTTCCATCATGTGGATTATGCACTCATATATGATCATTTTTTATATTGTTGATGGTGCATTATTGGTTGAGGGACTTGCTTAGCAAAAAGTGGGTCCTAGTTCTTCATGAAGGCACTTTCTAAGGCAGGTTCATTAGGTTTGTGTGTTCTGCAATGACTTTGAGATCAATGCTATGTTGGATGATACAGGGGCCCTATGCAACTCCATGAGCAAGTTCTTACAAAGTGTTAGAAGTGGATTGTGTAGAGTATTTGATCATTTTTGATTAACTACTAGAAGCATGAGCTCCATGGAATTTTTTTTGGGACTTCCTTACATAGTGGCTGCTATCATAGTTGGCAAACTTGGACTTGACAAAAAACTCGGCAAAAAACTCGACAATTAAAAAAAATGCTTAAATTTTTTTAAAAACACATTTTTTTTGCAAAATTCAATGACAAAATGTACAATGAGTCCATAAATGAGTACAAAAGTGTTTTCTATTAAATTTGATTTATTTGAATCATAGTAATGAGACTCAGACTCGGCTAGGGTGACTCGACTCGGGACTTGGCACCCTGACTCGGCGCAGACTCGGCAAAATGAAAAACCCTAGAAATTTAGAGATTTTTAAGGATTTAAAACTTGTTTCAAGCACCCTTTATTGAATAAACCTTAAAGACACAATAACATCATTAAATAGAAGCAAATTTGATCCCATACACAAGTATACATCGATCACATAAGTATAAAGTACACAAATTATAGCTGAGCTGCTGAAGGAAATAACACACTTAGATATATAAAATTGTAGTCAAATGTATACAAAACTCATGGAATATGAATCCATGACATCAAATGTTCTAAACAAATATGATATATCAAAAGATTCAAAACAATATCTAGAAGTCTATGGCTCAAAAGAGCTTGCATCTTTCCTATGAATGTGTCTAAGATAGGTTTTGGATGATGCAGTAGCCATAATCTCAAGTATTAGAGAAATTGCCCTAATGGGGTTGAGGCGTAGTGCCCTTTGTGGAGGTTTAGGCGCAGTGCCTCTAGTGGGGTCAAGGGTCAGCATCCCTCTTGGGGGTTTGGGGGCAGCGCCCCTTGTGGGGGTTTTGGGGTAGCGCCCCTAGTGGGGTCAAGGGGCAATGCCCATTGCGGGGGTCTAGGGGTAGTGCCCCCAATGGGGTCAAGGGGCAGCGCCCCTTGCAGGGGTTTGGGGGCAGTGCTCGCAATGGGGTCAAGGGGCAGCGCCCCCAGCGGGGATTTGGGGGCAGCGCCCCCAACAGGGTCGAGGGGTAATGCCCCTCATGGGGTCCCGGGGCAGCGCCTTGGGTGCGCTCCTTGTCGTGATACAGGGCGGGGTTGAGGGGCAGCGCTCCCGCCACCAAGCCCAAATTAAGACCTCCAAAACCATACAAACCTTCATGGCGTACATCATATTGCATTTGCAATAAGTTAAAAAATAAATAAAAAATAAACTTTAAATTTCATGTAATTTTTTGCACTTTTCAAACCCTACTTTTTGTCGAGTTCGGTTGACGGGACTCACTTGGACTCGACGAGTGTGGCAAGTCCACCAGATTCGGTGAGTCCAGCCAGGACTCGGGAGGACTCGGCTGAGTCCGAGTCTGAGCCCGCAAGACTCGGCCAGGGTGACTCGACTCGGGACTCGCCGACTCCTGGGGAGTCTGGGCGAGTCCCGTTACACTGATTTGAATACAAATTGAGCACAAAATCGCATCATCATGCAGAATCTTGATACAACAGTTAACTGGCAATTATTATGAATTTATGATGATTACCTTTGAAAATAATCATCATAATTCATAAATTGCATCTTACAACATTTTACATCTTCCTCTTCCTTGGTTTGGTGAGAACTTGGGGAGAGGTTCTAGTCCTTGCACTCCATTGCAGTTCCTCACTCAACAGTAAAGGTTGTGTTTGTGGCTCTAACTCAACCTCCATCCTGTTGCTAGATGGTAATGACTCCTCTGCCTCATCAATGTCATCTAATGACAATCTAGTAGCTCCTTTTGCTGTACTCACACCCTCCATTGTTTACCTCTCAAAATCAATAATCTCGTCTACAATAAACAATGGAGTCTCCTCATGTTGCATTGTTTAATCGCTATAAGAATCAATGACCTCTGATTGTCCTCTACCTTTCTTGTGTGAAGTTGAAGGTTCTATTGTATTGTAAGAATCACCCCTAATTTTTTTTTGAAATAAACTTGTTAACTCCAAAAACAAAATGCAATGCCAAGCAACTTCCCTTCCAATTTCTGATCACCAAGATCCCAATGTGGGCAAGGTGACAGCAGACGGTGTAGGGATTACAATTGAAAATAGAGTTGCTGAAGTAACAACCACTTATCCAATGCGGTTAGCTGGGCACATCCACTTTGCAATGGGAAAACTGATACAACAAAGAAATGTAAAAACAAGCTCTTCCACTTTTCAGTGGTGAGTGAGTGCCAAAACCAATTGTTCAGTGGGGTGAGTACAAGAGCCACTTGTGCAGTGGGGTGAGTAATAAAACCACTTCTGCAATAGGATAAGTAACATCAAGTAATTAGAGCAAGATCATTGGTGGTACTACTACCTAGTGTTACATTATGAGCTCTTACAATTCATTTCAAATCAAATACATATCTGCTGTTACAACTATAAATATGAAATAAAGCTGATCAAAGCACCCCAAATGAACTCCCAACTCATGAAAACAAACCACCCAGCAATGTAATAGCAAGTATACCTCAGGAATGGGACAAACAGAAGTCTGATATAAGTCTGAAACTTAGTTGCAGCAGGTAGCTCAATGGCATGACCCCCTAGAAAACACTCCAAACAGCGAAGTGCAATTCCGAACTGATTGCAATGGTATTGATAGGTCGAGGCGCCACCCATGGAGCATAAAAAGACTGGAAAAGAGGGGCGATTCCCCCTAGAGCTCACATGCCCCCCTAGAAGAGGTACGGCTTGTACCTGGCCATACAACCCAGCAGCTCACCTCTTTCCTTCTCTCTAAAATCTGCAAAGACACTTGAAAACATGGGCAGTCAGGTCTGACAAGAATAACCAAACATTGCTTCAGCCCATAAAGTAGCTCCTCCAAAGTGTACAGCCAGCAAGGAGATAAGTCTCCAACTCCACACTCCTGTGATCTGAAAATGATTCACACCCAAAAGAGATGCTAAAACACATCAAAATAGTCTATATTGAAAGAAATCAACTGCAAACTCCAAATCAGCTCCAATGGCGACTCTTGGCTGGAATCACTCCACAGTCTAGCTAGGGAGTATCTTGCAATTCCAAAACTAGAAACCTTTGAGGGATTTTGTCCTCAAATATTGAAGAGAACTGAAGCCATTCTGGCAGCATAACATTATCATTCTTCAGCATATCCAACAAGGAGCCCCAATGCCTCTTTTTATAGAGTTTCGAGAGGGAAAACTCTAAAAATAATTAATTAATTCACCTTTTTCAACAAATTCCCTTTTAAAGTAAAATAAAACCTTTTTAATGTGCAAGATCCCCTTATTTCTCCTAGGTGTTCAATTGGGAATTCAAAATACCTTTTCAAAAAGATATTACACTTAAGTTATGAATAATAATGTTAAACATTATAACTTAAGTGAATAATTTAATTATTTCACCCCAAGTTATGAAAAATCCCAAAACACATCGGAATCCAATTTTGACCATGCCAATATGATGCCGAGGCATAAGGTGAATAATAGAAATCAATTTGGTGACTTACTATAAATAGGCGTGCTCTCCAAGAAGTTTGGAGAACACCCCAAAAGTCCAAAAAGACTTTAGAGAGTGCCATTCAAACTAGTATTGCCCATTGAGCTCATTGTCAACAAAAGAAACCTTGTAATTTTGAAAATACATTCTCCAAGAACTTTGGAGTCCCCTTGCCTTACCATTTAGCCCACGGGAACTCAAGAAATAGGCTAATGGTCTTTGAATTGATTAGGCCTAAGAAGGGAACATTACATGTATTTTATAGTAATAATGACATTTTGAATCTTTGATACTAATAGTATGATACTTCATCATTGATCAATGATATTATGATAGCGATAAAGATAATTGTCTAAGTTGTTGATTATGGTCTCCACTCCCAAACCCCCTCAATATAATCAAATTTCTTATATGACAAGAGATCCCAATAGCTAGTGGGTGTTCTATTGGGTGTTCTAGGCGAGGTCGAGGGGCAGCGCCCCTTGTGGGGTTTGGGGGTAGTGTCCTTGGCGCATTCCCTGTTGCAATATAGGGCGGGGTTGAGGGGCAGAGGCCTCGCCACCAAGCCCAAATTAAGGCCTTGGAAACCACACAAAACTTCATGTTGCACACCATTTTCACAATTTTATAACAAGTGAGAAATTAGGTATTTGGCACATTCTTGTTTATAAAAATGTTTTTTAAAAAATGATTTTATTTTTTGTTTGGTTAGGGACTTGACAAGTTAATGGTGCAGACTTGCCAAGTTTTTTGAAAAAACTCGCCAAAAACTCTGTAGGCGAGTTACTCAGCACAAAAAAAATCTAGTGAGTACTTGCCGAGTTTGCCAACTATGTTGCTATTACTAGGCATTTGTTGCAATCATCAATGTTTTTAGGATGTTGTATGTCTGTAGGAAATCTTGAGCACTCTTTGAAATCCAATGAGCACACATCTGCATTTAAGATGCATTCAAGTGTGTGATTTCCTCTTTCGCTACTATCTTCAACGACAACATTCAAGAGTTGATTGAAAGAGATTTTTAAGTTGTAGTTTGTTGCAGCAAGTAGTTCCTCTCATGGAGTGGTTCTTGCATGATCCAAGGCATTTAATGTTGGTTATTTTTTAGTGTGCTTTCTATTTCTTTATTTTGTATAAATAAGGGTAATGAGCTCATTGTTTGGTTAGATACTAGGCTGTTCATCCTCATTTGAGCTCTGCAAATTTTTTTATTCTCAAGTTATTTATATTTTAACTAGCCTTTGTTTCATGTCCAAAGATATCCCAATCTTCATATATGCAAACTGTATTGAATTATTACAAATACAACCGAATTGTGACAATTTGGTTATGGTCCTTGTGTTTTATGTGATTGATCTTTTGTGCATATGGATTATCTAAATTATAAACCCGTTTTGATTGTGAAGCAACATGCAAATTTCTAAGATAGGAAATAACATATGATCATCATGTAGATGGCTATCTAAGTTATCGACTTAATTTAGTGTTAATTCAAAGTATTTTCTTTTGGTACCTTTCTTCCCTTTCCCTCGAACCAATTAATTTGATGAAAGGAGGTCATTGAAGATCACAAACTTCCCATGCTTGATATCCACATGAGTGCAAGATTAAATGAAAGTATAATATTGGATATCAACACTTCCTTCACAAAATATGATTTTTGTGTTTTGAGAGTTGGTGAAACTCAAGGTTCAAATGCTATCCCATATGCTTACAAATGCCTGAGTTTAAAGTTTGGCTTTGAAGAAATTCTATAGAGGGATGTATACATTGTCTTCGAAGGTCAAGGAGTCATGATGATTTCAAGATTACTCCTAATTGTAGGAAGATTTACTTGAGCTTTGCAAATGGTAAAAGCCAAAACAAGGTTTGTGTTTGACGAAGATAAAAATTCAGATTGAGTTCAACAACTCATAAAATTTGAAAAATAATCATAATTAAATTCGAAGAATATAAATATATTGATATAGTACTTTAATTTTAAAATTCTAACTTCTAATACATTATATTAAATTTTAATTATTAAAATTCAAATAAATATAGAAATATTAAAATTAATTAAAAATCTAAAATTAATATAATCTAACCTTAAAATAAACATAATTAATATTAATAATTTGGTTTGGTTGTCGACTCTAAGAATATGTTGTGCCAGGAGACTTGAGTTCAAATGTTGATTTAAATACAACACTGAAGTGGGGCATCTATGCCTAACCTAGGGATTATATGAGGTTTGTCTTACCTTATAGTATTTTTTGAGTGGGTGCCAAGTTGTTGCACTCGACCCCCTTAGATTCAAAAAACAAAATTAAATTTAAACTGACTAAAATTATAAGTATTAATATATATTTTAATTCAAAACTAATTAAAATTTAATTGTAAAAATTAAACTTAAAAAAGTTGAAAAAATTCAAAAGATAAAAAGGTGTGAGGTAACGTAAGAAATAAAAAAGTGAAGGAAATAGCATTAATAGGGGCATTACATTGATGTTGTTGTAGTCCCTCTATATACCTTTGCAAATCTCCTATGTTGCTGGGGATGAAGTTGATCACCTTCAATGAATGCATAGGTGAATATAAATTCATATTTGAAAAAGGAGCAAAGCAATTGTATAGAAGAGAGAAAAACAAAAAATGGAAAAATCAGATGACTAGGGCATAAACCATGATAAAATTGTGAGTTACAAGTTTTAGGCATTTTTATCACAACATAATCACATTTTTTGAAGATAAATTGCTAATGAATCTTCTAGGCCAATTTCATGTATAAATTGGAATTTTTGGCTCCAAAAAATTGTTTTGCAAGACAATTTATGATTTCTCATGATAAATTGTGAATTTTAGTGATTATTGCTAGCATGCTTGAAACCATAGCAGCAAAAATTGTTTGTAGAAAAAATCAACAAACCAAAAGAGGGAAAAAATCGAGAAAAAATAAAGAAAAAATCGGATTTAAAAAATAAAATGTAAAAAGTGTAGAAAAAGAGTAAACTACCTGTTTTTGAAATTTAAGGGCATTTCCATAGCATAGATTAAAAATTGTTTGTAGAAAAAATCAGCAAACCAAAAGAGGGAAAAAATGAAGAAAAAATCGGGGATTTAAAAAATAAAATGTAAAAAAGTGTAGAAAAAGAGTATTCTACCTGTTTTTGAAATTTAAGGGCATTTCCATAGCATAGAGATATAGAAAGCAAATAAAATAGAGAGTTTAACCCATGAATTGTAGTTACATTGCATTGCACAAAGCATACTTCATAGTGCATAAATAATAACTAATGGTTATAGTTGACAAAATTTTAATTACAATATAGTTTGTACAAAGTCAACCTATAGACTAAGTGCAAAGTTCCAAAAAATCAAATGTAGGCATTGACTCTTGCTACTATAAATAGAGCTATGCTAGAGGGTTGTAGGTCTTGATGATGAAGCTCCTAGTTCAAAGCCTCTCCTAAGTCGTTCAATCTCATGACTATCCAAGTTGACCTCTAGGATCTCAAAATCCTCAAGCTCAAGAAAGTCATTAAAAAGACAGTTTTCCTTTGCTAAGCATACATCATAAATTATAAAACGAGAATCAATTGGTTCATATTTGTGATTTAACAGTACTTTGCAATTTCTAGAACAATGTCAAAGAGAAATATATGAAGAGCGTGAAAGGGAAATTAAATGACAAAGGAAGCAATTGTAAAGTTCAACTTAATACATTTTGAATCAAATAGCTCAAAATAGAGTAATAGAAAATGCTTTTGAAACAAAATCTTAAATCTCAAAAGACCATAACTGATATTGAAATGTTCCCATTGATAACTGTTTTAGCAGATCTGTAAAAGAGTAAAGGGAGTGTTAAATATTTTTCCATTAGATAATAAAGACTTGCTAGTACAAAAGAAAAGAGCAACTAGTTGAGACACAATTTTAGCTATTATTATTCAAATAAATTCTCTTTGATTTTGCATCTAAGTTACCGGTACATTTTTGGGTTTGGGTATGGGTACAAGATTTCGGTACGCAGATTCAGTCAAATTTTTTTTTGGGGTTTGGGTAAGTTAATACAAAAACATATAAAAATCAGAAATATATACATATTTACAGCAGTTATTAAGTTCAGAATACACCACCATATTAATAGCCAAATAATATAGCAAAAATACATCACCACTTTCATAGTCAAATATTAAAATATTAGTGATACTCGAATGTCATGATATAAAATTATAAATTAAAGTTCAAACATAAAAATGTCAAGTGTTTACAATCAACCATTATTCATCATTGATCAATCTGAATCATATGGGTTATCAAAAAAGGCATCATTAGCATCATTAGATGCTACATTTTGTGTAGAAACACAAATAGCGTCAGTGGCACTCGCACAAGCACTCCCACTATTATTGACACTACCACTCTCACGCTCATTAGCCACTTGAGCCTCAAGTTCATAGTCATCATCAATATCAAGTGTAGCTAAGTGACTTGTGGAAGCATCCAAGTCAAGATGCTCTGGCACAATATTCCACCTCCTTGAGTCTCCTTTTTCGTAGGAACTTTGTTTGTGTGTAAGTAGGCGCAAGTTTGAATGCACATACACCAAGTTCTCTGCCTTTTTTGAATGCAGCCTATTGCGCTTTATTGAGTGGATGAAGGAGTATGTGCTCCAATTCCTCTCAGAAGAAGATGAACTAGCAACCTATTAAGACCAAATTAAATAGTTAAGAGTTTGACTATAAAACTTACTTGGGATAAATTTTTTATTGCAAGAGGTTGGAGGTGCGTGTATTTTTGGCCATGGTAGTACCACCAACTATGAGCATCCACCCTGTACTTGTCTCAAAGAGCATCAAGACCACAATCACTGGAGCATGCAAAAGCCATGAACTCAACCCTCACTCTATCACGTTGGTCACGATCACCGAAGAGTCTACGAAGTGCTGCCCTGTACCCTTGAGCCACTTCAACATCTCTATATGGAGCAACTCTTGATGAAGCAGAAAGTATCTCAACACTATAATATTTGGGACTCAATGCAAAAGCGAGAAGTATCTCAGCACTATAATATTTGGGACTCAATGCAAAAGCGAGAAGATGTAACGAAGTGGTCATTTTGTTCCATCTATCTACAATGATTTCATGTAGCTCTTTGAAGAACTTTTCTTCAGGATCTTCCTCTTTTGCATTGATGATGGTTTTCATCTTCTCAATCATTGAGTTGATATCATCATATACTTCGCCCATACAAGGTCTATCCATGTCAGTGTAACGGATCATGCTCAATATGGGCTCAGTGAAACTGACGAGATACTCAACACGATCCCACCAACTATCATCTAGGATCCTTTGCTTGACCCTATTTGCCCTTTTAGTGCTAGATTGCCTCCATATGGACCAATTAGGGCTAATGACCATATTACAGAGTGCCTCATGAAACTTCATAAGTCGTCTCAACACAATTGTGTTGGAGGCAAAACGGGTCTTAGCAACCTGTTTTAAAATCAAAATAAAAATAAAAATATAATTTAAATTTACAAAATCAAAATTTAAAATATTGAGAATTAACTTACTTTCAACAACTCCAAAGAATTGTCTAAAGATGCCTTGTGTCATATGGTGGTTTGTGACAAACATTTGGATGTCTTCGGCCTCAACATACAGCTGTTTGATCCACTCAATTTTGGTTCCAATTTTTTGTAGCATTAGATTGAGGGAGTGGACACTGGACAACACTGGACAACACAAGTGTAAGAGCCCTTGCCAAATCTGACTTGAATTTTCAAATTTGCTGCTTGGTAATTCTGACAAACAGTTGTCTTGCAATCTACGTCTAGTTGGTGAATGATATTTCTTTTGCTTTTCTCATTCAACGATAAAATAAGCATGAATTCTGAAGGAACTAAGGATTGATAATACAACTAAATATGGAATGCAAAGACTCTTAGATGACTGATATGAAATTGCAGCAATTATTTCATTCAACATAAGCTTTTACAGTCAAGTGACATTTTAGCAAACATTTGCCATGTGTTGGCGTTTCAATTAGCACCTCTGGAGTGCTTATTGGAAACAGACAGCTATTGCAAGTGTGTTAGTACATGCTCTTCGGATTATAGAGAGGAAGATCTCTTTTTGCTGATTTTCTATGTAAAAAAGGGCGTACTAAGGTTCCTATCTTTTTTACTCAACGGTAGGACACAAGGGTGCATAAACACAATGCGCTGTAACTAAGCTTTTTCTCTGGTTTCCGCAGATCTTAACTACGACTAACTAACTTCTAAACTATCCTACCTCCTCAAGATAAACAAAGCATGAGGGCGTAGGAGCAAATGGATGGGTTGGATCACTTGAACCCTCCGTCTCAGTGGAATATGGCCGAGGCTCTGAACTCTCAGATATATACCAAGATAAGGCTTGATACAAGTAAACACTCTTTTATGGTAAACTGGATTTGAGACTTGCCAAGGAGGAGGAACCCCTGTTCGAGGTATATTCTTGGAAACAACTCATTGGAAACAACAAGGTATGATGACCTGACTAACAGGATTCCTGAGGAGGTGACGACACCTGTCCAAAGTGTAGGCTGAAAGACAAATCATTAAACAACATCATACGATAATGATCGATAACAAAATATCCAAGGAGGTGACGACACCTGTTCGAGGAGGAGATTGAAACAATACACTATTTAGAACAAGACTTTGAAAAGACTCAAGTATTTAGATCAAGCAAGCACGTGCCATTTGATTTATTTCTTCAAGCTTCTCCAAAGAATTACAAAGGCCGGGACAGCAAAGGCACGAAATCATGCACAATTATGATCAACCAACGAACTCCCATCCAAGAGTGAATAGATATGAACAAGCTAACTCTGGCAACAATGGCGCAACAATTTTGCTTAGCAAATAAAGGTTAAACAAATAATGAGCCCAAGGCTCTTATTTATAGAAATTCAAAGGAGTAGGCAACCCTAAAATCTCCTTGAGTTAACAATCAGTTCTTGCCAATCAACAAGATTTATTCCTATGTCTAAAAGTAGGTGAGCAAGCAGTTAACTGGAAATCTACTTCAGTTAACTGGAAATCTACTTCAGTTAACTGAAACTAAACAAAAGTCAAACTGGGAGTCTACCTCAGTTGACTGACACCTAATTAAAAGTGAACTATAATTACAAATGTGTCTCCAAATAGACGTTGACCTTTTAAGGAGATTTGAGATCCATAAATCGTGGGAGTCAATTAGACATCCTAGATCAGTGGGATCTGACATGCATGATTTGTGGAGATCTGGAGTCAACTTGGAAAGGGGCATCAAGTTGACTTCAGTCGTATTTATTGCTATTTGGAGGGTAGGACGTCCTTCCTTGGTGCTTTACACCTCTTCACCACTGGTCAACAAAGTCTCAATCCAGTCGTTGACCTCTTTGGCCTCCGGGCAATTAATGCTTCTCAAGATGACTGTGTGGCGTCTAAGCATTTCTTCACCTGTCACAAGCTGCTGCTGATAGTTTATGCATTGAGCAGCTGCTTCATCCAATTGAATAGACATGGCTGCAATTTTGGCTAATTTGCAACCATTGGGATCTTCAAGGAATGAACCACAGATGACGTCTTGAAACCATCTCTGTACCATTTCAAGCTCAACGTATTCCCCTCCTCCTCGTTGATATTCTAACTTAGGGAAGGATATTACCCACGTTCTTGCGAAGTTGATAATATTAGTGACAAAGCGTTTATAGTCAACTAACTCCACTGAATTGGCATCGTAGGCTCTCACCTTGTATGCCAATCGTTCTTTCCACTCAAAAAGATGGTGTTTGTTCTCAGTGGTTGTAACTGACTGGTATGCGTGTTGTAGATCAGCAACTGTCGCTTCCTCTCTCGGCCTCTCTTGAGCTGCCTTCAAATCTAATTGCTGGATCTCTGATTGGAGTCCATGTGCTCTGTCTCTCAGCTGGTATGCTTCTGCTAATACACACCGTCCTTTAACAACAAACTCATCCACTTGACGTCTCAAGTGTTTGCCGTATGTGATTAATTGATGATGGTTTCTTTCAGCTGGGAGATCCAATAGTCCTTGAGGCAAGGCCAAGGAGTTGGGAGTGTCGTGCATCAAGCTAGAAATGTACAGTCTTAGTTGACGATTTTCAGCCTTCAAGGTTGCTTTGTCTTGTCCATCCTTTGTCATTCTTTCCTTGACGCTTGCTGAGGCGATTCCGAGAAGGTCTGCCTCCACCTGTCGAGTGGTCTTTCCAAGGTTCACCTTTGAAAGCGTGAAATCCTCAACCCTCACATTGTGTATGTCTTTATCTTCAGGTGGGGCAACAGTCTCTGTGACAACCTCGTTCTCTACATTCCTCTCTACATGTGTCTGCTTCTTCAACTTCTTTGCCGGCATGTCTTGTGGGACATGGTGGAACTCAGTGAAGTCAAGTTGATAAGGTCTCTCCCTTTTCCTTCCAAGCGAGCTTTCTAACCAGATGGAATCTCGGCTAGCATCACTGGGAGGAGGAACATAGGTCCCCTGAATGCTGGAAGAACGAGACTGTGCCGTGGCAATGCCTCGCGGTGGCGAGTCGAAATCAATGGGACTTTGCGACCTCTGTGATGGTGGTGGCTCTGTTTCTATCACAGGCACCACTTCTGCTGCAACTTATTCTACAATAGATTGCATCTCTGTAGCGATTATTTCAATCACTGGCTCTGGTGTAGCTGTAGCGTTCTCAACTGTTTCAGGTAAATTGGTGGCTGTCTCCACCTGTATCTCTTGCTGGCTTGTACCAACAATTCCTCTTCTTCCCCATGTGCTCCCCGACATTCACATTCCTTCTGGAAGAATGCTCATCTTCTTCTGTTTGGGTTTCTTCCTAGACGAGGAAGGTAGTGTAGACTGAACCGTTGGCGGCTCTGATTGGGGAAGTACTACCTTCCTTGTCCTTTTACTGTCAAGGTAGAGTTGACTGTGTCGGATTACTCTACCAGTTCTTTCCTCGATGGATGTACTCTCATTTGGGTACCAATCTACTTTGCCGAGTGGTTGTGCATTTACTTGATTCGTGAAGAAGGAAGGAAGAATGACTTCTTCGTCATCAGATAAGCCCTCGATGTCTTTTGACATGAAATCTGCAATCTATGAGAGCTTGAATCTGTTGTAGTTTCTTCTTCTTACTTTGAACTCATCTTTGCAGTTGACCCAAAAATCCTCTATGGAAGATTCATGTGATGATCTTTGCTCGAGATGTGGTGCGAAGAATCCTCTTGGATCATATGATGACCTCCTGTCAATGAGGTACTTGAGATTAAATCTCACTGTTTCTTGGCTTATTAACCTAGCATCAGTTGCAGTCTTACATCTGTAGAGTCCCATCTGAATAGGAAAGTTTGTAGTTGACTTCTTCTTTTGGCGTAGGTAAGAGTGAACCTCGAGCAACTGTCTCAAGAATTCCACGAACACTACCTTGTTTGAAGGGTAGTGTGGCATCATGGCGGGGTGGCCATTGTAGCCATACACGTGTATGTAGGTGAAAGTGGGGAATTGGATTAACCAATCCGCCCAGTCCACCATTGCCGCCTTAGCTGCTGGTGAAATACGGATGTGCATGTCATGGTCTAGCTCATGCACAGTGTGCATAGTGAAAAGGTCGTTTATCTTCTTGAAGTGTCTTTCCGCTAGAGTAAACTCAAGGCGAGGAAAGTATTCTTGGACCTTTTGCACACCCAATGTTCCCATAGTGTTTAGTGTTCTGAATTCGCCTTGGAAGGTTATCAGGTATACCAGGTAGGAACACATGTGGAAACGGTGCTCTTCTAGAAACCTGGTAAATTGTTGGTGGAGCGTGTCATTGATCAGAGAGGCCCAGTCGTAATGTTCTTTCCTGCTGATTATTTTGCCAATAATATAGAGCATCCATGACTGGAAGGATTGTCCCTCTTCTTGTCTAGTGACTCTGCTGAGTAGAGTGATTAACACTGCGTACTCATCTTTGAATTCTCCTCACCCAACCAATTTGGGCAAGCTGGCTTTCTTCATTTTTAACCAAATTTTCACCCACTATTAGTGAACACTTGTCCTTTGAAGCCTCGAATGCCTTTCCGCATTCTGTCACAGATACAACCTTTTTGGTAGGGCATGGTGGAATTGTAAAACACATCTCTATGTCCTTTGGCTTTAAGCTGCAAATCACCTTTCTGTCCACTGACAAGATTTCTCTTGTAGTAGGGTTGTAATGCTTTGTGCAAGCAGTTACAAGCTCAATGCTCTGTAAAGTGATAGGAATGGATGCAGCTTGGAATAAGCCAGACTCTTCAATGTTCTGCAATGTAATCTGGTTCATGCCCTCCAGGTTCTCAGAACTGACTTTTGGATTTTTCTGCCATAAGTCCGTGTCAGTTGTTTTCAGATAATCATGGTACAAAACCGTCCTGGTCTTGTATTGTACTTGGGAGTACTGCATTTTGCAAGACATAAAGATTGATTGGGCACTTGACCTTGTTTTGACACTTTTTCAAAACCCTTAAATATAGCGCCTATCGAGAAGTATTTTTCCGGGAAAAGTCTGGCACATGGGTTTTGTGTGTGCTTGGAAGCTTAACAGACCCAATTCCTTGGATTTTTGATTTGGAGACTTTTCCGGAAAGATCCTTAAAAATAGGGGCAGCAACTTTGCTGATTCTGGTAAATCTGAGAAGATGGGTTTTGTTGAGGTAATCTGTCGTTTCTTGTGACATGCAAAGAAATATAGACATAAATAGAGGAAGTAGACAGAAGGTGGATTGGAAGTTATAAACTGCCACTTTGCTATAATCTGCTTCTGGAAACAATCCTTGGGGAAGAATACTTTTACTGCCACTGATCTTTAGAAATATCGAAGATCCGTCCAAAACCTCTGCCAGATCTTGAAAATGTGTTCTTGGGAGCTATTTGCTGTTTTATCCTTCAACCTGCAAAAGAATAATGAAGAATGGGACGCCTAGCAAGAATATATGGTGATTTGAGTTGAGATCCACCAAGTATGGATGCCAACTCATGATTTAGGTTTGATTTGGAGTTCAAAAAGGTGATTTCCATTGATTGTGGAGTGTTTGGCCTCTTTTTGCCTCCAAATTTGCTAACTCAAGTCAACATTTTTGCTTTGACTTCTTTTAGGCGTCCATCCTTGGAGTTGATCTTTTTTGTTCATTTTGCAAGCTGAGGTGCCTCCATTTGATCTTTGATTTTGGCTATTCAGCTGATCTCTGGCAGTTCCGTTGTTGAGGTGGGATTGATCTGATGAAATATGTCAGGGAGAGATCAACTCAAAAAACTGAGTTTAGGCCTCCAAAAAGAAGGGCGCCTTTCCTTGAGAGGGGCGCTTTTGACAATGCCTTAGTCAATTTTCATTGACTGTTCTTCGTTTTGACCTTTTTAGACCCTCTTTGCTTTGATTTGACGTTCTCGATGCTAGATGAATCAGATGACTCTGCTTGACGATGCATCGGGTAGCCAACTCGGTCTTGCTCAGGATGACTGACTTCTTAGTTGAAGATGACAAGATCAGGTCTTTCAAACTTAAGGGCGCCCCTGGCCAGCAGGGGCGCTTTTAGCTTTTTTGACTGGTTTTGTTTGCTATGAAATGACTGTCTGGCCAGGGGCGCTTTTAGCTTTTTTGACTGGTTTTGTTTGCTATGAAATGACTGTCTTTGATCTCCTCCATCAGATGATTGATTTGTCAGAAGTTCTCGTTGATAGTTTCATTGACGAGACTAGTCATAGCTGAGAAGGTCATCCTGGGAGGCAGTAAAGATTTTGGCTGAATCTGGATGCCTTGAAGAAAGGGCGCCTTTCTTCAAGAGGGGCACTTTTGGCAATGCCTTAGCCAGTTTTTGGCTTGTCTTTCCAGTTCTTCAATTCTGGCTTTTTCTGCTTGATCTCAGCATGTGATCGTTTGGCGTGTCTTGTGAACTTCTTGTCAGATTGATCACGTAGCTGGGAGGAAGCTAGAAAGATATCATGTATAGAGTAATTGCTGATGGATTCATCTGGTACCTTGAACTGAGGGGCGCCCCTGGCCAGCAGGGGTGCTTTTGGCTTGAAGCTCTCAGTTCTGACATCTTCATTGTTGTTAGATCCTCCATACTTCGCTGATGATTGGCCTTTGATCTCTGAATCGGAGGATATTGCTAATGATCGCGTTGTCAAGACAATACGAATATGAAGGAGATGAATGATTTGAAGGAGTAAAGTGATTTGATTTGCCCTTTGAGATCCAAGGGCGTCTTTCTTCAAGAGGGGCGCCTTTTTCACCTTTAGACTGTTTTGCCTTGGCAGCAAAACATGCTCCTTCCAGAGTTAGCCAAATTTTGGTCTTTTTCGTTTTGAGAAACTCCCTCGCTATAACAGCGTCTTTTTTACCTTTTCCGCCATGGCTTCTTCGTTGGAGCTTTTGAGGTTTAACTTTCAGCGCCTGGTACTAGCCAATTTGCCATTAATGGTTGCAGAGCTCCTAACTTTGTTTCTGAAAAACGGGAATAGACCCACCAGAGTAAAACATGTCTTTTGATAATTCTGACTTGATCAGTGTGATCGTGAAGTCAATTAGCCCTATCAGAATCATTTTCAATCATTTCCAGGAAGGTCCTATTTTTAAGGGTTTCCCTAAAAATAGGGGCATAAAAACCTAATTTTAATATTTTCAGAATTTTAACCATAGGTTCCTTGACAAAAACCCACAAAGACTTCATGTTTGTGTTGACCTAAAACATACTTTTGACGACATTTTTACATTGTTTTAGCTCAATTTAAGCAAAATGCTAAAAAAATCATTTTGGGTGTAACACCATGCAATCTTGTAAAGACTGAAATCAACTTATGTCAATAGATTGCTAATGATGACTCCAAAGATTACAGACCAGCAAATAAATAGTCTGATTTCATTCAAATATTCAATACAACAGTTCACACACCATCAGAACATTATCTTCATCTCCATGATTCATACACTCAGATTTACAAGAGTATCATACTGTAACATTTGGAGACTTTGGCATTAATCAGACAGGAACTAAAAACATACTTATTATTCTTTGACCTGGGAATGATGTTTTGGAGAAATAATGACAACAGATCGAACTTTCTCCAAACAAGGTTGCTGGGCGCATATGATAACTTCAGACTATAGTGCAGACCTGGGCAAAGATGTGATGGCAGCAATCAGCTTTAATCCAGCTATCTCCAACTAGCAATTGATCAAACCTAGCTCCAAAAGAGTTGTCCTCCCACCAAGAATCAAATGGAATCTTCAATGTGCCGCAGCAGCTTGAAATAATGTGATTACTTATTCTGATTTTGTCTTTGCGTACTTTGACAGGTCAAACCAAATATGCTACGCCTTGCCTTCAATGATATTTCCCACGATATACTTCATAAATATCAATGTGTTGCTTTTGCTAAGCAGCTCCCGACACAAGATATGAATTCTGACGCTTTTGTCTTATACTGTGAGATTAAATAAATCGACAATCTCAATATATTATCGGCTTCAAATAACTAACTGCGTTTGTCTTATCTAAGGAATTCGATATTGTTCCAAGTCATAAAATCGTCTCCTTTACAAGCAACATAAATAATATGACAATTCTTTAATATTCGATACTTGACTTATTCAATATTGATTTCTTTACATTAAGCACCCTTTCCAAATTTGTCTGTAGCAGCAGTTTGACACATCAATCCTCAATTTGTCTTTTTCCGCAGAAGGATACCAACAATGAATATTTCAAAGCTGTGTGTTTTTCCTGAATGTTTTACTCCAATTCTAAATAGAATCGATATTGCCAATGACAGGTTACCACAATAATAAAAACGATTCTTTACCAAGTAATAGGCAAGCACCATCAATAAAATATTATTCTCCTTAATTTATTCAAAATCAGCAATCAGACAATATTAATGCTTTCCCTCAATAAAATGTCGAATCTCTATTCCTTTTCCCAAATTCGGTCACTGACCATTAAATTTGGAATGAACAAACCAACAGTAATAAACCTCCTCAGTTGAAATGATGATTGCAACAATAACCCAGCTGCTGCAACACTTTTCTCAAATGAAATATCAAATGCAACAATATCTCAGCTGCTGCAAATGCTCAATGCAATAATAAACCAGCTATTGCATCGATTTAAAACTCTTGTCAGTAGGGCAATAATACATCAGCTATTGCACCTGTCAAATTCTTCAATGAAGCACCTGCAAAAACCTTGGATGAATTCCTCAACAATTCCAGCTAGGGTTGATCTTTCACAACCGAACCTAGTACTCTAGAGTCTTCAAACCCTCGAGCAAGCAAAGCATTCAACTTCTTTACCAAATTGGTAATGAGAAATGAAATCCAAATCAAGCATGCACAAATGCTAAGCCAACAACTCCTTATATAGAATTCTCAATCACCTCCAGGAAGCTTCTAGAATATAATATTATTTTATTACTTAAGTGACTTAATGATTTATTATTTTACTTTAGTCACTTTATTAAATTAATTAAATATAAAGTCATCTTTTAATTTTACTTTATTGAAATAACTTTATAAATAATTAATTTAATATTTCCTCCAATTCAAGGACATGACAACAAGGTGTCCAAAAAATGTGTGGATACTTCTCCGCAATCAATAACCCAACAGCCCTACAATTTTTGGCATTGTCAGTTACAACTTGCACAACATTTTGATGGCCCACTTCTTCAATAGCTTGACAAAGAATGTTAGCAATAAATGGACCATCCTTCACTTGTCCTTCACAATCCATTGCTCTCAAAAACATTGCCCCTTTAGGGGACACGACAATAACATTGATCAATGGGCAATTTTTTGCATCTTTCCATCCATCAAAAACAATGGTCACCCTTGTTTTTATCCATGAATCCCTTATGGGCTTCAAAGAGTCTGCTACATGTTTCACCTCTTTCTCCAATAAGGTGCTACGCACCTCCTCAAAACTTGGGCCCTTATACCTCTTTTAAGCCTCATTAATAGACTTCGCCATTTTTTGCTAATATGGTGAACGAACAATGTTGAATGCCAATCCATTGGCATAGACACATCTTGCTATGTCTTGATCAACAATTTCTCTTGCGTCATTCTAAAATGAAGTTTCCAATGGTCCCTTAGATCTTTGATTTGAAGAGGGCACGGTTTGCTTTTGAGGGATGGACATAAATGGATGGCTATATGTAGGTGGAAAATGAGAAGGCGGTGTAGGGGGCCTTCATCAATCGAGATCCTTTCTTCAAAGGATGGCTTGTTTTAAGATTGGTTGCTTTTTCTTGCTCAATAATATATCCCAACACTATATGATCTGGAAGGCCTTTGCCATCTTCACTTGGACAAGCTTTGATGCCTAGTTCAGGGATCCTACACAAGTGCCCTTTCACTCGGCTGCATGAGCTCGTATATTGAACATGGCAATGACTACAAATCCAAACATATACTCCACCACTTGGAACTTGTTGAACCATTTCTACATATTTTCAAAGGGGAGAGGTTTTGTTTATTTTGAAATGAGATTGGTGTGAGCCTGAGGAGTTAGAAGTGGTTGCCATTGTAATACCTAAGGCACAACACATTGAAATAATTTTGGTATTGAAACTAAAAGACTTAATTAATTTCAAAAAACTGAAAAAATTGAACATGTTTTATAGATAGTTAGAAGAATGAAAACAAAACAAAAACTTAAAAACAAAACAAAATAGTTCATTTGTTGTAAAAAAATGTAAAAAATAAATAAAAAACTTCAAAGAAACCTACCTCTTTTGAAGAAATCTTGCTCTATGATCTTGGCAACGAACATACACTTGCAAGTGCTTAGGAATAGCACAACAATCAACTTTGAACAATCAACAATCAGCCTTCAAGTCTATTCAAGCTTGTGCAAGCAAGAGAGAAAGTTTAGCAATGGAGGCAAAAAAACTTGTTTTTCATTCACAAATTGTTAAATGAATATGTTTTTACCTATTTGATGTTTTTGGAGGCAAAGATTAGGGTTAGAAAGAATATTTAATTGTTTAGAAGTCAACAAAAAGTCAAAAAAATAATAAAAAATTGTCAAAAATGTTGGAAAAAGTGCGGACTGGGCATTGGAACGTAGAAATTCGGTTCGGGTTCGAACTGGGTATGATTTTTTGTACCCACAGACCGCCATTCGTTTCTTGGGCATTTCCATAGTCTGGTTTTTCGTTTCTTGGACGTTTTTGTACTGTACTTGTATCATACCTTGTACTAGATACATACCCATATCGTACTAGAGGCCTCCTAGCTATGTACCGATAACTTAGTTTTGCGTATAAGTGGATGAGGTAGTTAAAAATATTGGACATTGAGTTGAGAATTTGAGAGATTATAGGTACAAGTTTCAATGGAAAATCAAAGCACGAGGAACATTCCCTTTCAATGGGACAATTGTTGTTGAAATCTATCTAGACCATTAAAGAGAAAATATACGAGGCCTGCTTCGAGAGGGATTAAGATAGTCCACAAGACTAGGGCATGACTTCTCTCAAGGCATGTATTAGTTTGCCTGATACCTATTTAACATGCATGGAATGCTTCACTATATACCAAGGTTACCCCAAGTTTCTGGGACGGGGACGACAGGGGATGGCGGGACGAGTCCCCAAGTTTCCGATTTTTGAGGCCAAAATTAGGGACGGCAGGGGACGGCTATATAAAAATATAGGGAAAATTTTAAAAATATAGGGAAATTTAAATATTTGTATGATAACATGGATAAGGCATGCATAATACACATTATAGAACACTAACATATAACATTTGTGTCCAACATTATGCCAATACTCAATACGCATTCAAAATTAACATACACGAATCATGAAACAACCTCCAAGTTATAATTTATAAACTTATATCAAAATGCCCAAAGGCTACATTGCTGCCATATAATTTTCAAGTTTGCTATGAAAATCAAAATACAATGTCAATAATGAATACAGAATAAACAAAGTCAAAGAGCACTGCTGCCCCTAATCATCCCTCATAACCGCATCAAAATCAGAGTCATCCTCTGAGTCACTGCCACTGTGATGCTCCTCCTCAACCAACAGAACCCCAACCAAACCCTCAGCTGTCTCCTCCTCATCTACCCGGGCCACGTCCTCGGGATCAATATCTCACCGTAGAGTTGGAGTCTGTTGATACTCTGGAGTCTGCCGATCCTGAAGCCAAAGAGCACTATGAACGGCCACTAGCTTCTCCGCTCGTCTTGAGGTAAGTCTATTCCTCTTGAGGGAGTGGATAAAGCTATACGTGGGCCAATTCCTCTCTGCAGCAGAGGAACTAGCAACCTATGTAAGAAGGTGAGTAGCAAGTGTCTTCAACTGTGGTGTATCCCTCCCATGATAGGTCCACCATCCAATAGGGTTCGATTGAGCTAATATAGCTCTATCCAACCTCGCCTGTGGTTTACTCAAGTTTGGGTCCGTAAGATTTGCAAAGTCTAGGAATTGTGACCGAACTAGTGAAGCCTGCTCCGTTGGATAAATCTTTTCAATGGCCCGTGTGAACCCATTTAAAACCTCACCATCATCACATGGAGGCACCCTACCAGGCCTTGGTGCATACTATTTTGGATTTAGAGCAAAGGCAGCCATGTGAAGCGGGGTGTTCATTATATTCCACCTTCGAGTCACAATGGGCCCAATGTGTTGCTCATATAAATCCAAAGTGGGGTCCTTTGCCGAAATAACTTGCTTGATCTTCCCAAGCATACTGTCAAATGTCTCATAAATCTCTCCAAGACTAGGAGAGTCTGTATCAGCATATCTGATGACATCTACAATAGGGGAGATGAAGGAGCAAATATGTTTGCAAAATGCAAACAAAAAGTTCAAAATAATTAGCTGACAAGTTAATTGACATGTTAGAAACTTCAAAAGTTGGAACATTGGACAATAAAATTAAAATATTAAAATCAGAAATTTAATATGAAAATCAGCCATCTAATGTCTTACCTCACATTGGCCCACCAATCGTCATCGAAGATCTTTTGCTTGACATTCTTTCCTTTAGTAGAACTTGCATTAGGCCATCTAGCCCACTTTGCATTGACCATCATTGCTTGTAGAGGCTCATACACCTCTACCATCCTCTCTAACAAGATGAAGTATGTGACATATCTACATTCAATGTTCATTCATTGATTCAATGATTCATTAAAAATTAAAAATTAAAAACAAAATCAGATTATGAATACAAATTGAAAGTGAAACAAAATGAAGTGAGTGGCATACCTTGTCTCAACAGGTTTGAGAAATTCCTTCTTTGAAAATGTTCTAAAGAGAGCAAGTGAGGTGTGGTGATTGCAAATAAACATTTGAATATCTCTAGCTTCTGCCACTATTTTCTTCACCCAATCCAACTTCCCTATGTCTTTCAATGCATTGTTCAATGCATGAACACAACATGGGGTCCAAAATATGTGCCTGTACTGACCCTCCACCATCAACCCAGCCGATTTGCACACACGTGCAGAATCGGTGATCACTTGCACCACATTTGCAGCCCCAACCTCCTCTATAGCATCTCTCAAAATGGAAAACTGGAATTTTGCATCCTTACGTTTCCCCGAACAATCTATGGCTCTAAGAAAATAAGAACTAGCAGGGCATGTGACTATGACATTGATGAGTGGCCGACGTCTACAATCAGTCCACTCATCCATCACTATAGAGCACCCCGTCCTCATCCACGTTTGCCTCATCTCCTCCATTAACACATTAACTTTGGAGTACTCTTTGTCTAGGAGGGTGGTGCGTAGCTTATGATCTCCAGGGGGTATGAATGAAGGACCAACTGTGGCTATTTCTCTCACCATTTGTTTAAAATAAGAGGAACGGGCCACATGAAATGGAATGGCATGTGCAAAAAAGAATTTGGCAATGGCGGATTCAGTACTCTATCGTGCTTGATTATTAAACAGGGATTCAACTGAGGTTGCCTTTTCACTACCACTGCCACTCACCTTCCTCTTTGCTCTTAAGAGAACTCCACTACTACCAACCGTGGAAGGACTAGGAGTAGGCATGGATGATTGTGCACTTGGGAAAGAAGGAGACCCACCTTGAACCCCACCATCACACTCTATTTGAATTTTTTAGCATTCTAAAAATAGGTCATCTATCAATGAAGGACACACTCTAACTCCATGGCCCACCTCACCCAAAAAATGAGACCTAATTCTCGTGTAGCTGCCCCTAAAGTCTTTTTTACAAATATGGCAAAACCAAACCCTACTCCCCCCTGAATTTTTTTGTTTTTCACCCACGGGTGTAACATATCAAAGGAATGGTTTTTTTGGGTTTAATGGGTGTCTTGCATAGTCTTCCATAGTTTTGGTATTGGTTGATGAAGGATGGCATTGGATTGGGGTTCTTTCACTTCTTTGCTCTCTAGTTCTACTACCACCCCCACCACTTTGCCTTCTAATTTGCATTTCAACTTCACTATCACTTCCATTCTCACTGCTGCTCATGTTTTTTGTTTTTAGAATGCAAGTTTAAACTGAAAATGCAAAAAAATAAAAAAAATCAGACAATGTATGCTTCACATTTTGCAAAAAAATGAAAAAAAAAAATAGGGAAAGAAAATGCATACCTCTTTAGTGGATTTGCACTCCCTTCAACACTATTTCAACCTCCTCTCCTCCTTCAAGTTGCTGCTCCTTCTCCTTCAATGGCTGCAACTTCTTTTGCTCTCAAACCCTTGGCTGCTCAAACAAACAAAATGCAAATAATGAGGTTAGAGAGGCCCTTTTTCTTTCATAAGAGAGTCAAAATCCATGGGGCCCACACATGCCACGTAGGTTGGGCCGAAATTTATAAAATTTATGATTTTTTTTTTTATGAATTTGAAGTGACTAAAGCGCGGGGGACGGCTGGCCATCCCCTGGACGGTTGAGGGACGGCTCAGCCGTCCCCTGGCCGTCCCCGGGGACGGTCAGCCGTCCCTCTTCCAGTCAACGCCGTCCCCCCGTCCTCGGTACGTTTCCTGGGTTTTTTGGAAAAAGAGGGACGATCCCCTGCCGTCCCCCGGTAATCGGGACGTCCCGGGAACGGGTACGGGGCATTTTGGGGGGGGGGGGACGCGTCCCCGGGTTTCCCTGCTATATACGTCTAATACATTCATGTACTACTATTGTATTCCTTGTAGGCCTTTTGAACCTCCATGTATATGATGATCCTAAATGGAATGTAGTTCCCTAACAAGTGCAGGGCATGCGTTTAAGCAATGAGTTTCACCAATTAACAAAGCATTAAGCTTGCAAAGTATTTAGGAAATTTATAAATAACCAAAACAATCCTTCATTTTGATATAAAATACTGTTATTGTTCATTTTTTTCAACACTACAAGCTGATTTTTATCTTTCTGATATGAACCATTTTGCTTCCAATTCCACAATGTCTATATACTATTATGTATATACTTATGCATCCCACTTGATTATACAATTGCCACTAACCTACCCGCTTGCCATTAAAAATTAATGGCCAATTTCAAATTGAAGCTCTAAATTATCACACTTTGTTAGCATTTGAAAAGGAAATTTGTCCCAACCTAACCTTGATAATCTAAACAACCACCTTGGTATTATTGTTGACAATTGAAATGTTAAAATTCTTTTGAATAGTCAAGATCACAAGAATTCCAAGAAAAAAAACCTCTTTAGGTTGATATCAAACCAATAGAGTTTCATTTCAGTTTAGTCCGACTTTCTATATTTACTTTTGGCAAGTACTCTTATAAGGTTTAGATATGTTAAAAAATTAAGATAGAAGCCTTACTTAGTGTTTATGATATTGTTTACTAATTCCCACTAAATTATGTCTTTGGATTTATGTACATGGAAATCATTACTATGAGCCTAAGGCAAATGACAATAGTGTGGAATATAGATAAAAAGCAGCACATCTCTTAGAAGCATACCATAGAACATGTCTCTATTGTAATGTCCTTAACATCTTTTAGAAATATACGTCCATTCAAGGTTGCTTACTTGTGATTTTTTGCCTCATAACTTGATGAAATCTTGCGAATCTTTGATGGTGAACCACATCTTGATGGCCAACGCTTAGTTTTGCGCTAAAAAACAATAAAAAACCCAATTAAATAGTGATTTTGCACGATTATGATTTCGCAATAGGTTGGTTGGGTGATTTTTCCGCAATTTAAAACCTTAAAAAATCATTGGACATTGTTGAAAATCATGGCTGATTAAATTGGGATTTTTTGGGGAAAAAATCATTTCAACCGGACATTTTTAAAAATCGGGATTTTTGGGATTTTTTGAGGATTTATGCTTCTATGCTTGAAACCATTCGTCATTGAAAGTAATACGTTAGGAAATGGGCTTGAAGCAATCCTAATGCAAGAAGGAAGACCCTTTGCATTCGCCAACAAGGCACTTACAAGTGGAAACCTTGCTTTCTTAACTTATGAGAAAGAAATGCTATAGCGAAAGAGATGCTACACATAGTACTTATTCCCATTAGCATATGGATTGTCATTTCCATGGACTTAATTGAACGGCTACCCAAGTTGGGCAAGAAATAAATCATTCTGGCGGTGGTAGATTGTCTCTCCAAATATGCCCTAACTCATCCTTATACTTCCTCGACTATCGCACAAACCTTTATTGATTAGATCTTCCACCTCATGGCATACCTACTTCCATTGTAAGTGACCATGATCTCATTTGTACTTGTCACCTAAAAGCTTTTCCATCGACATAATATCCAACTCAAGATGAGCTCAACATATCATTTGCAAATAGATGGCCAAATAATAATTGTCAATGGTGCACGGAGACCTATTTTCACTACTTCACTTTTGAATAACAAAATCATTGGATCAATGTTTACCTTTTGTAGAATGGTGGTATAATATCACTTATCACATTTCTACTAAGATGACTCCATATGAAGTTGCTTATTGTCAACCATCATCATCTCTTTAGACATACATCTACAATTGATTCTACACTTAGCATGCATGATGATGGGACTATTTTTTTTGTGGTTCCTTGCTTTACATTTCAAGTTTTTTGAGTTTCGCTGGTTATCTGTAGGCTAGGGTTTCATGTTTCATGCATTAGGGTTTACCCTAGGGCTAAAAAACCTCTTTAAACCCTAACAGTGTTAAACTCGTAGCCTGTTCTTATAATCAATCGTTGACTTGCTGTTACTTGTTCTCGGTTCCTCAAGTCATGACTTAAGTCATTTGCATCACATGTTAACCAACCCCTTCATCCTAGTCTTATTAGTCGTGTCTCGTTGAAATATTTGATTAAGTCTTAAGTTACCCGGGTCATGAAATATTAATGCATTATGTTCAATACTTTAAGCCTTAGGTCTAAAATAAATTGAGTCTAGGTCTTATGGTAACCTAGCGAATGACCCCATCTTAAGTCACAACTTGGAGCACGTGCATGAAAAAGGTTTTTAAGAAGGCTCGACTTGGTCCCACTTTACGGGTGTTCATTGCTCATTGGTCCCCACCATACTGCATGAATAAAATATTCACAAAAATTTGAGTGCGGGATAGCGGGAGGACGCCACGTGTCTAGCTTTCAAAGTGGACCCTGCAGGCTTTCAAACAACTTTGGTGGCGGGCCTGTAATTTAAGGGTTCATATTGTTCCACGTAGAACAATCATGACTGTTCCCTGTTATCCCGCAGGGACTGTTTTAAAGGATCTTGGTTGACTACGGGATTGCAGGAAGTTGACAAGTGGCAAAATCATGATTGTCCAAAGGACCATTGAAGCAAATAAAATATTTCATTGAATATTAAGGCGACATAAGGAGGATTAAAAGGTGTGTATCTGAGTACACGTGGCCGTTTTTTGGCAAGACAGTGTTGAAGATGATATGATTTCGGCCGTTCAAAGTTGCAGAGGATTAAACATGTGTTAAAATTTGCATGTGTAGGTGAATTCATGGGAACTTAACCAATGCGCACATTGGACACATGGCGGCATTTGGTGGCTCTCTCCACAATCTCGCAACCTTTGATTTATTTCTTAATGCATGAATGCGGGGATGCGAGGGATTGACACGTCATCCCTTTCGACGCTTCCCAAAGGCAGTAGGGCCCATGGTGACATTGGAGGAGCTTTTCCACATGGCAAAATTTTATTGGCTCAGTGTTGTAATTAAATTAAGTCAAGTTTTTCAAACTTGATTGACTCTATCTGAGCCATCCAAAGATCCAGATCACCACAAGATCAACAACTCACGTTCAAAGTTGAGTTAATGGGTAGTTGACGCTTTTATGCTTCGCGTGAGTGTGTAGTAATGGCAGACACGACACTGTTCAATCAAATTGAAGAGCTTTTTTGCCTTAAAAGCAAAGATTAAAGCACAATTCAAAATTACCAAAGCATTTTAAAGTATCCAAAGATCAATTGCGGTGATTCTTCAAGCTTCTTGCACTCAAAACTAGGGTTTCCAACATTTGAACACCAGTAAGTAAAAAATTGCCTTCTCTGTGTTCAATTTATAGTAAATTTGTGTGCATTTGCTAGCTCGGTATTCTGAATTGCTTGCTAGATTTCTTTTAGGGTTTGAAGTTCATAAATTATTGCTAAATTGCTTTGAATTTGCCCTAGTTTTTGTGCATTTGTGAAAAACCCTAGTCACACCATAGAAAGCCCTAGTTTCCTCTAATTTTATTAAAAATGTTGCCCCCAAAGGCTCAAGCTCCTGGTTCTACCCCTAAAATAGCCCTACATGATGACCTACTGGCCCAATTACATGGCTCAACCAATGACAAAAATGTGGGTACACTAATGTTCATGGCCCATGGACAGATAAGGGTACTGTTGATAAGTACTATGGTATCAGGGATGCAGAAATGAAGGTGTCCAGATGGGAACTTTTTAAGTGCTGGTTTGGAAAACGGAATGCCAATGTGCCAAGTTGCAATGGCTGGAATTTAGACATGGGAAAGTCAGCATTTCCAAATGTATACTTGGATGTCGACCTGGTTAAAGCTGTAGCTGCCAATTATGACCCAAACATTCGGGTTGTGAGATCACAGGCTGGAGTTGAAATGGTAAAATTGACCAGGGAAGGGATTATTGGTGTTTTCAGACTCAACCCCAATGCCACTAAGCAGATTGATTTGGAAGCACTGAAAAAGGAGTATGAACAGAATAGGAGCACATACAGAGTGACAATTTTGCCAAGATTCATGGTGAAAGGGAGGGGCAGAAGTACAATGAAGCTCACATCTGCAGATAAGGAGCCTTTGGCAATGTGATTGATTTCAGAAGTTTGTTCCCTTGATTTAGGTCATATTGTTTTAATATGCTCATACTGACCAGTCACAACCTTTCATATTTCTTTGAGTTCGTGATGTTTAGTTTCTATTTCTGTTGATCTGTTAACTCTGTCCAAGTGTTTTGCTTATCATCTTCCTAGGTTACATGGGTTTGAACACCACTTCTTGGCAGTTTCATGGCCACTTCACTTATGCTAAGGACACATGTAGAAGCCCTAAGGGCTGGTGATAGAACTTATGTAGGGAAGGTGAAGGGTTTCAAGGCAGAGTTAGCTCTTGAAAGAAAAGAGAGAAAGATGATGCAAGCTTGATAGGAGGAAAAAGAAGTGGTTTTGAACAGAAAATGCTGGAAAAAGGATAGAAAATATAGATAAGAACACAGAAGAAGTCATAGAATAGGAGATGCAGAAAATGGGGTATGTGTAGTAACCGGGGTAGCCAATCAAAGATACAGAAAGATCAGACTAGGAAAAGACAATTGATTTGTGCCAAAACCAGGTTGTATATGAGAGATGCAAGCTACAAAAAATATCCTTTAGCCACTGAAGCACTTTGTTTTTCTAATGCATGTTGTAATTAGCTACAGAGAGGGAAAATAACTATTGTTAATCACTGGTTGCTTGCATTTTGCTATTATTTGCATTAATGAGTGTTTGGCTGCTAGTTTAGGCAGTTTTTGACTGAACCTCCTAAACTAGACTGTGTCACATCTCAATATTATTAGATCTATGAATTTCACAGTTAAAGATTGTAAATACAGCTTGAAATTCTAGTTTATATTTAAGCTTCAAGGTCAGACGTATTTTGTTGGACAGGGTAGAAAGTGACTCTTAACAGCACAGCCCTTGCGTAAGAAAATTAATGTTCATTATCGGATCCATGGAAGTTGGAAATTTATTTGTATAGTACTCTTTGTGCCCAAAACTTCACAATAGGAGTTTGAAATGCTTGCTTGTGCTAGTCCTTCATTGGTGTGCATATATATATATATTTTTATAACCATCAGAGGTATCCCTGCGGCCCAGCCCAGCGCCCAACCCACCTTACCTTGGGCTTACAAACTGCCAAGTTGGGGACAGGAAGGGGCGAGCTGAGGCGAGACTAGTCCTCTGGGGATGCTCACAGCCACTCGCAAGCCACGCCCATCGGGTGAGGCCGGACCTCGGACTCGAACCCAAGACCTTGGGGAGCAAACCCGAGACTTAAGCCTCCTCCGCTATCCGTGCGAGCTTTGGGACGAACCCAAAGTGTGCATATTACTTTCTTTCTACTTTTACCCATGGCAGCTTTACTGTTGGATTCCTCTACTCAGTTTGGTTGAAAGCATATTTACTTAAGGATCTGGGTCCACAAATACAAAACTATGAGATCCAATAATTACAAATTGTTGCATTTATTTCACCATCTTGGCTCTATCAAAAGTTCATGTCTACACTTATTTACCAATTTTCCTTGAAGGACTTGTTTGTTATTGTACCATGCTTCTTGAAATTTAGTTATTCATATCTTCTGAAATACTGCTTTATGGTATTGTTGACTATTAGCATTTCTCATTGCATGATAGGAAAATTGTTAATTTTCTGAAATATCTGTGAGTATCAAAGCATAATGTGGTCCATTGAGTGTGTGTAGGACTCAAATGGAAACAAAATGATCAATGAATATGTTCGAGAGTGCAGGATTGGAACGGGCAGCTATGGCAAAGTGGTTGGTGCAGAGTTCTTTCTTTTTACAATAAGCCTTTTTTCTGCTTTTTGAGCAAGAGTATGATATTGACAATACCTATCGTTTTTGCATGTGATAAGGTACTTCATCGAAACACAAAAGATGGAAAGCTGTATGCTCTCAAGGTACTAAGTTGGGACTATATTTTTGTACTTCTTCCCTTGAGGTTTATTATGATTCTGCAGCTGATGACTACACTTGGGATATGCCGTTTTTAGTTTTATTTTTTCATGGCATGGAAATTTAAATTGTTGTCCTCCAATGAAATCAGTAAAAACAAAATGCTGGCAATAATATTTACATACGTGTTTGATAAGTAGACAACATAAGATTTGTCATGTGGTCTTAATTTTGTGTGGAGGTTCTTGTTTATCCCTTTCCTCATATGAGGAGTCTTCCACATGTTTTCATATGTTTGCACTTGTGCTTTGCATGCTTTGTGGAACCATCTACTTGTAACTTGTATGCTTTGTGTTTGCTTCCACTTTTGCTTTACATGCTTTTTTGGAATCTTCACTTTTAACTTTGATGAATATTGAATCATCCACCTATACTTATGCATGTCTCATGCGCAGCATATGATGAACTCTTGCTCCAATTGTGGTCATCTTGGATTTGTGTGTTAGCATACACTTTTGATAATTATTTGAGTATTTGGATACTACAGGTATCCACCTTATTTCCTGTGTCCTACTTGTTTATGCTGTTTTAGTAAAGCCTTTTTTCCAATTTATAATAATGTAATTAACTTTATTGTAATGTCCCTACCAAATTTTTTCAACAACTTGACACTTTTTCAACTTCAGCTCTCAGGCATTTCATCAAACAGTTGGTGGATCATTGAAAACCATTCAATATTTCTGAGTTTTAAGATTAAGAACAGCTACAACTCTTATTTTAAAACATGGAAATATTCACAAATAGTTGTCATGCAAACTAAGACACATGAGCATTTGAACAAATGGTTGGTAAAAAACTCAACAATTGGTTTCAAATTCAGAAATTATAATTTCATTTGTAAATCAGCTGTAAGTGTACATTTTGTCAAACACTTATCATGCAAACTGAAAGTACAATGGAGTGAATAATGGTTGCTGATACCAACAAATGGACTGGTGTCTCCTTCTTTCAAAACCAATATTTTTCCATTGTCGCTGTTATATTCACATCCCAACTGAATTACAATAGCAACAGACCGGAGTTGTCTTTGACAAATAATGGCACCCAGTATACCACTGTAATTTTTATTAACAGGGACTGTATTAGCTATGTAAGATTTGAGAACACCTTTATAAACAGCTGTGACTAGTTTTAAGACTTCTTTTTATTCCCACATCCCTATTTATGTGCAGGGACAGCAAATGCAATGCTACAACCAATAATTTCTAGTGAATATTGCCAAAAGGAAGGGTGGTGGTAGTTGGTAAATAGTTCCCACAGCCTTAATCACATTCCATGGCAGTCTCCAAGTCTCATGCCTTGTACAAAATGCAACAAACTTGCTTAAAGTGAATCGCTGGTCCTTTTCTTATTGCCATGACTTGACCTCCCTGTTGTGCGACCTCTCTTGAGAATAAATGAAATCCAAAAAATGAAGCGATTGGATTTATATTTGCTGTTTGCACTCATTACAACGCCCATCCCAAATTCTCTTCATAAAATGAATCAAAATTTGCTTGCAAATAATAATTGAATAATTTTCGAATTCTCTCCAGGCATGGCAACAATTGAAGAAAATATTAATTCAATACCTGGGCACAAATCTCCACAATCTTCATGTTTTGTGCACTTGTGAATCATGTATGAATCCACTTGTAGCTTGGTTAGGAGGGTTTTTGTCTTCAAAACCAATTTCGTTGTGGGATTTCTGTCCTAGGCTGAAGATGAACAGTTACTCACCTCTCCAAACTGGGATTTGTAAAATGAAAATGCCATGAATGCCTTTTCCATTTCTAAAGTGCTTTTTTCTTTTTTTGAAAAAGCATTTTTCTTTTTCCCCCCAGTGACTTTATTAATTTAATTTTATATTTTAAACCTAAAAATTTGCTTTATGAAATAATTAATTAAATAAATTCACTTGAGTTTAGACGACTTAATTTAATTATTCTTTGTACAACCATCAAAGTTACAGAAAATAATATAATAGCTCAAAATATAAATTTTGACCCATCATCAATATTTTGAGTACAAAGAGGATTGATCTATGTGCAAGTTGGCATTCTCTCAAGATGATGGACTTCTTCAAGAAGTGTGGAGTGTTTCAGAATGTCAGATCTGCTCATGGACGGTACCATTATATTCATCTTGGCTCTAGGAACACTCTGCCATTGTCAGAATACCTTCCCAAGAAAGCTGGGGGTTTCCGAGAATGTTGGAATGGACCATAAAAGGGACATTACATTTACATAGAATTTCACTTTAGTAATTAACATTAAGCAACATCTTTTGTTTTGCATGCAAAAGGAATTGATATAGATCCACATCAAGTTTTCAAATTCGTAGGGTTTTTTGGGTCAATTTAAGTTAAATAGATTACAAGGTTTTTTGCATTAAAAAGGTTGGTTGGTATGGTAGTGAGCACCACAGGCAAAAATCAGAGCTCCAAAGCCTGCTTCCAAAAGTTGTCAACCTAAAATAATGTCAAAGCTAGAACGTGCAGTGCAATCACATCAAATACTAGATCACACAACAGAATGAAGGGAACAAAATGAGAAAAACATCTATTTTTTAGCTTCATGTTAATTAATCAATTACTGCTAGAGTTAGCTGGTGCTTGGCTGTGCTACTTTAGAGAATCGATTATAATTTGCTTTCTTTACATTGAGTTTCTCCCTGCTTGTATTGAAACCTCAATTTCATAGCCTTTTATTACTTACTTATCCCCTGCTTTTAAGGATGCCACTTCACAATGCTATTAAAATTTAGTTTATCGTAGGGTATTGCCCATTATAGGAATTTCAACATGGTCAACAATCCTCCTAAACTTTGAAAATATTACTAGTGCATTACAAGATTTTTGTCAAATGGTTTGAAAAACACAATTTATGCATACATTCACAATAAAGATAACTGATTGACAGCAAGATAATCGAGGCTGGACAGTTATTTATTCTATTTCATTTTCATGAGTAGACCACAAATAAAAGAATTTCCATTTCTTTTGAAGATATTAAATCCTCATAGGAAAGATATTGGTTGCAACATAAATGGAGATTAATGTTATAATCTATAAACAAAAGACCTTACTATTAGTCTTCTAATTGGAATGTTGACTTCTGCAAACCAATCATCCATTTCCCCAAACAGAAATTTCACAAGACAGAGGTTGTTTCATTCTGGATTCATATTGCAGGTTCTCCACAAGTATCGACTTTCCAAAGTGCGTGTGGCACCTACAGAAACTGCCTTGACAGATGTCCTAAGGGAGGTCAGAATTATAACCCTTTTTCATTATAAGATATTATCCCTGAGTAGGGTATGGAGTAGGTTTATTTTTCTTCTAACATTTCTTTTTATTATCTTAAGGTTGAAATCATGAAAACAGTGGAGCACCCCAATATTGTGAATCTAGTTGAGGTGATTGATGATCCAAATACTGATCAACTTTGCATGGGTATGTGGCTTATCCATTTCTCATGCCTTTTTTTGGTTGCACATAAGGATGCATTTACCAGTGTTTGAGGTGTATGTCTCATAGGTAAACTTATTACTGCCGGTTCTAAACGCTGACCACAACAGAGTTGCATGCCTTAATATCCAATAGAAAAGATAGAGAACCTGTACTTTCATAGAATTAGTGTATTTAATCTAATTTAAAAAAACTGTGTATAGAAGAATTAAACTGTGCTGTGCCTATTTTGAATGCAAAAGTAACCTGTCCATATGGCTGTATTTTACAAATTCAAAATTTTAAATAACATATTACAAGTCAATTTTGTATTCGTTTGATTACTTTGTGGTTGAACTGTGACATATGACTAGAACTTATCCACCACATGATGTACTTACCTACTACTAACTTTAGTTAGGTGCGGTGCATTCAGTGTGTGCAAAGTCTATAATCAGAGTGGCTTTTGTCTTTCAATGTACAATTATGATTAGAAAGTTTCTCTCATGTGAATGAATTTATAAAGATTAAGGGCTTTATATTTAAAGAAACAATTTCTACATATAACTAGTCAGCTCAGAAAAATTTAGAATAACAAAATAACGAGCAGCCAATTCTACTACAGCTCTAGAGATTTAACCATATGATGTCTAGTACAAATGCACTCAGGATTGGTGAAGTAGATATAGGATTCCTTTGTGTTATGTCCAAAAGCTGGTTCTTCCCTAGCTAGCTTATCAAACAACAGTATTCTCTAATGATTAATTTGGTATTGGGTAATACAATCCTCTTTCTCCTATATATGATACCACAAGACAAAGTTATGACTTTAAGTTTGGTTAAAAAAAAAAAGTATAATTTTTCAATTGAACTTGTTGAAAATACACCCTGAGGAGTTGCACTGAGAATGTGGTATATTCCTATGGGTTAGAGGATAGGTCGGTGGGATATATATTCCATCAATTCAATTGAGCTAATGTCAAGGAGAGCTCAAAGTTCCCAGATTTAGAATTGAGGCTTCTCATGGTAAGCATTTCATACCATCCACTAGAGTCTGATAGACAAAATTGCTATATTTGTCAAACATAGTTGCTTCCTTTGTCAACAGTTCGTCCTGTTTGTATTACTGGAAAGTTGTTTTGAATCTTGATAGCTTTCAAAACAGATGATATACTGTGGTGGACAGTACAACAATTCATTAGAGAGTTAATAAGAGTTTTGATATGCAGAATAATTATATTTGCAAACTTAAGCTACAATAAATCAGAATATTGGATTGATACAGCACATAAAGTTTGTCAAAACTAATCTTCGTGACATTCCACATGGTTGATTGGATTTAAGATTACAAATATTAATTTGGACCTTCATGTTTCTCTTACATCTATATTGACTGCTGTATATAAGCTTTAGGAATTTTGTGCAGTTGTATTAAGGGCAATAGATAGTCTATTAATATTATAATAAATATCTAGAATATCTCAGAAACTTGTAGAACAAGCTCTGTGTGTGTGTGATATATCATTAGTGGGAGAAGCAGAAGAAGATTGATGAAGAAAAGAAACTGAACAGCAGCTTTTGCCACAGCAATTTTATATCAAAAATCATTTCTTGTATGTTGAACAGCAATCTATTTATGAGTGAATCCAATGGGGTCTAATAGTTAAAATCAAAGTATTAAAATAAAAAAGGGTACACGCTTCTTCCTTCATTTTGGTATTAGAATGTACTCTAGAGGTAAGGTTGCAGATTTCATTGCATAGTATTGAGCCTTTTCATAGCTGTTTTGAAGAATAGCTAGTGTTTACTTACTACGGGTACAATGACGTACAAAGTAAACGGAAATATAAAATAACATTGACAACATATAATAATCACATGGCAATCACATAGAACATAGATATATTTCTTTATTCAGTATTCGGCAATTACATCATAATGTCTCCAGACAGAACATAGCATAGCATAGTAGAACCATCATGTTTCCCGACTACATGACTCAAGTACATATAGTACGCTGGCGGTGGTTGAGGTACCAACCGTCGCATCCCTTCATTGTAACTAATTGCTTCGTCAAGAACTTAATTCCCGAGACAACTAACCAACATGAAACGTACATAAGTACATGGATTATTAATATTAACTAATGTCTTATTTACTTATGACTCATAGCCGACCAAGTACACTTTCGACCGACTACATCGACTCATTGTCGACTACATCATCCCCCCCACAAAGTAGTCGTCTTCTAGATGACTGAAACCAAAGAATGCCAATTGATCCTTCTCTGCCAACTGATTGTCACCCTCACCCAATACTCCATCTCTCTTCGCCAACTTCTCCTCGAGAGTTGCAACTCTCGTCTGCTCGGCAGCCAATTGCTCCTGTACTATGATGGTTGGTGACACTGCAATTTGGCAATTCCAATAAATATGATGGGGGTTTGGGGGCAACGCCCCTAACGGGGTCAAGGGGCATCGCCCCTTGCAGGGGTCTGGGGGCAGCGCCCCCAGCGGGGTTGAGGGGCAGCGCCCCTCGCGAGGGTTTGGGGGTAGCGCCCCCAGCGGGGTCGAGGGGCAGCACCCCTCGCGGGGTCCAATTTAACACTTCTGAAACCACTCGAAACAACATTGTGTGCCTCATTTTCATGATTTTTCCACATGTTTCAAATAGTGCTGATGAACCCGAAAAATACAGATTTTGCATTGTTTTTCTGAGACTTCACTTTCTTCAGGTCGATGCTTGGTATAGTCTCCCTGTTGATGCATACGGCTAGGAGATTGATGTGTGGTACGGCCTCAAACTTCTTCTGTTTCCGTCGTACGACCTTCTTCACCTTCACTCGTAAGGGCTTCTTTTGTTTCAACCGTACGACCTTCTTTAGATTCACTCTTACGGATTTCTTGCTTGCACGTACGACCTTTTGTTCATAACGTACAAAATACTTGTTTTGCCATACGGCTTCCTTTCCCCAATGTATAGACTTCTTTTGGCTTTTCCGTACGACGTCTTGCTCACAGTGTACGAACTTCTTGTCTCTCAAGCATACAACCCTCTTCACCTTCACCCATACAGACTCCTCTTGATTGAGCCGTACGGATCTTTCCACAATCACTCGTACGGGCTACTTGCTCACAACTTCGTACGAGATACCTGTTTTGTCGTGCGGTCTTCTTTCCCCAGCGTACATACTCCTTCTGGTTTAGTTGTACGGCTAATTGCTCCCAGCGTACGAACTTTTGTCTTGGGTGTACGAACTTCTGGCTTGGGCATATAGACTTCCTGGTTGCATAGCGTATAGACTCCTTGTTCTGTCGTACGGTCTCCTTCCCACGACGTATGGGTTCTGCCTGATTTTGCCGTACGACCTCCTTTAACTTCCAACGTACGGTGCATCCTCCTAGTCGTACGACCCTCTTTCTCTGTGCCACCCATACGACATCCTCAATCCTTCGTACGACATCCCTCTCCTTCTCGTGTACGGTGAATGAATTAGCCCGTACAAACTTTCATTCTGAGTTCTCTCCTAGCCGTCGTACATGCTTTGTCTCCTGGCATACGACTCCCTCTTTCCTTCTCCGTACGGATTTTACTTTGGGCGATTTGATTTTTGCTTTGGCGTACTAACTTTCCTACGTCATCTTTTCCTTCTTTGTCTTTGTTTTCTCTCTCCTTCATCTTTTTTCTCTCTCCTCCATCTTCTTTCTCATTGTCTTTATTCTCTCCTTCGTCTCTTTTTTCTCTTTTCCATCTTCTTTCTCATTGTCTTTATTTTCTCTCTCCTCCATCTCTTTTTTCTCTCTTCATTTTTAACATTTTCTAATTCCTCTACTTTATTTTTTCTATTTTTTGGCTCCAACACCAATTTTCTATCTCGCAACTGTTTGGATTTGTGGGCTGGCGTATTGTTCGGTTTTGATATTCCTTCATTATACTCTTTGTATTTCGCCAGAAGTGTTTGGCTGGACGTGCCCTGTTTCTCTTCTTCCTTGATTTCCTTGATCTGTAGCATGTTACACTCTCGGTGGAACACTTCATAGTCTTCCATCTGCCAATGAAATTAGCCATTCAGCGAGCTTGTCTAGTCCTCCGAACAACTCTCTAGTTCAAGTATGCCTTCGATGTTCGGTTCCATAGCTTTCATTCCTTCGTCCACATCCGACTCACCTCCATCCGATTCTGACCCGAAGGAAGCCAATTCTTTGCTCAGGGCCTGGTTCTTCAAGTTGATGACGTACTTCCGCCCATTGTTCTCGATCGAGAGTGTGTTCCTCTTCCAATTATGATTTGCCTTGGCGCCTATCAACCATTCTCTCCCAAGTAGTGCATCGTACGCTTTCCTCTGTAAGGGGATGATGACAAAATTTAGCAAAAACTGTTGTGTCCTGATCATCACCTTCTGCGCCATCAGCGTTCCCAACAACTTGATGCCATGTTGATCGGCACCGACGAGTTGGAATGTTGGTGGCCAGAGTGTAGGCTTCCCGAGGCTCTTCCATGTGTCTTCAGGCAGTACGTTGACTCCCGATCCTCTGTCGATGATACTATTTGTCAAGATATTCCCTTTGATCTCCATCTCTATAACCGTCGGCATCTTTCTGATGTTTGCCGTGAGTAGTATGTGATCAATGGTTTGTTCATTGTACGATGGTGAATCTGGTACCGATTCTTGCCTTCGGTCCTCCACTCGCGATTGCTTGACATCCCCGAGGACGTTTGTCATTGCGAGTCCCAACTACAACAATGTCTAAAGAAGGTCAGTTACTTTGATCGGTACGATGGTCTGCAGTACTTGTCGTACGATGCTGGTTTCTGCCTCTGACCACCGAGAGGTTTCTGACTTTTCTAGAGATATTTTGTTCTCCTTCGCCTTCGCGAGTTCCACTTCGGCTTTTGCTTCCGTCACCCTTTGTTTTTACATACATGGATCTGGGTAGGTTGCCTTCTTTGCCTGCGCTCTAGTGATCACCAATACCTCTTGTTCTTCTACTTCCAGCATATGGATACCCTTCTGCTTGGGGCATTCACTATCTTCATGGTCACCTGGTACACACCACTTACACAATCTTCCTCTTGAACCTTGGCCATCTGGCAGTCCTTGGCGAAGTGACCCCATCGGTTGCACTTCCCGCATTGGATCATGGGCCATCCTTTACTGTCGTACTGTATTCTGTTCCTCGGACTCCTATTACTTCAGTAACCTCCAGGGGATGCATTTCTATTGCACTGGGGTTTCGGTGGTGTGTTCGGCGGTGTCGACGGTTCTCCTTGAGCGAAGAGTACTTGTGCACTTTTGGCTTTTAAGTTGTATTGGCATTCCTTGATGGGATGTCCCATCACTTGGCAGATATCGCAAAATAAATTCTTCGGACAGTTCACCTTCGTGTGACCTTCCCCATTGCAGTTTGTACACCACAGTTCTCGTGCTTCCCTCATACTTTCTCTGTCAGCCTTCAATTCTTTCATCATTCGCATCATATCTTTCCTGAGTGCTTGTACGGTCCTGGATTCACTGTCTGTCATCGGTACTCTCCTCGTCGTTTGTCTTCTTTTTCCCTTGGGTGGATGTTTTGTTTTCGCTTTCTATATCCATCGCCCGATTGTATGCTTCAACGTACGACAACGGAGGCACGACTTTCATCTTCTTCCTCAACGACGAAAGCAAGCCTTCAATGAACCATCGCTTCTTTAGGCCATCCGTTGGTTGTGTCTCCAATTTTCCCAACTGATCCTTCGATTTCCGATTATAGGTACGCACACTCTCGTTCTTCCCTTGCTTCGTACTATAGATTTCTGCTACAATCTCACTGTCATCCCTTAGTAATTTGAATTCATCCTGAAAGGCCTTCTTGAGTAATCTCCATGATGCCCTTTGTGCTTGATCCAGTTCTGAGTGCCAGTCAATGGCACTATCTCTGAGTGTCGTCGAAAACGCTTTCAACCAGTTATTCGGGTCATCTTCTCCACTCGCTATCCAGATTGTCTCACACGTTTTGCAGTGTCGTACTGGATCTTTTGACCCATTCCCCGTAAACTTCAGCAACTTTTGTCGCTCTGGAGTCACCATCCTTCCCCGTTGTCCTCCTTGTGTATTGGACCCGACTAGACCGGTTTCCCCGTTACGTTTCGGTGCGTCACTTGCACTCTTGGCCACATACGAGTCACTCCCCCGTCTTCTGTCAGTGTCCTCTACACCTTGAGTTTCCTGGGTTCCACTCTGGTGCTCCCTCTGCCAAGGGGTCTTGGGCTCAGATCTCCCAGTCCTCAGCCCTTCATCGTCGTCCGATATGGACAACTCCTGAATGCGTTGATGCTGTTCTCAAGTTCTCCACTCAATTCATCTTCATTTTCTCAGCTTTAATATTTTTCTACGTACGGGGTGATGAAGGGTTCCTCGTCCCTCCTTTCCACAAAACTTAGATGTGCTCTACTGATAGATTGGTCTATCTTCTCAAGATTAGAATTTGTTCTTTATATACTATGATTTATTTCAATTAAATCTTCATTCAATTCTTTGTCAACTTGCCTTAATCTTCGTCGCCGGTTTTCTTGCTCCTGTACTCTCAATGATCGCCAAACTCTGCCCTCCTCCGCTTCGTGCCCGAATGGTATTCGGATCTTATCTTTATTTGGTCGTATGGGCATTACAGGTCATTCACACGATCATTGTTGGTTGCTAGGGGTACGTCTTCGGCTAGTGTCTCGTTCCTCCTCTTCCCATTTGGTTCGTTCTTCGTACTGTTGCAAGATTTGCTGCCTTCGGCATTCCTAATCCTCCTTCGCCCGAAGGTCCTGTAGGATAATGTAGTGGCGTGCTATCAGTCTTGGCATTCTGGTAAGAAAATGGTCGACCTCTTCGTTGACGCACAGTCTATCCCAAATGAGCTCCTAAGGGATCTCTTGCCTGAGAGCCTCCCTCCGTACATGGTCCTTTAACGAGATTTCCCACAAACTGCAGAGTTCTTCCGTCAGAGCGTCTTCACGATCCTTGTTTGCTTGTATCGGCCCTTCGGTTGGCTGCCCCATCACAACACCATTCTCCTATCGAGGTGGTTACTGGATTCACTTAGGCAACAACGCCAAATGTTTACTTACTACAGGTACAATGACGTACAGAGTAAATGGAAATATAAAATAACATTGACGACATATAATAATCACATGGCAATCGCTCAAAACATAGATATATTTCTTTATTCAGTATTCGGCAATTACATCATAATGTCTCCAGATAGAACATAGCATAGCATAGTAGAACCATCATGTTTCCCGACTACATGACTCAAGTACATATAGTACGCTAGCAGTGGTTGAGGTACCAATCGTCGCATCCCTTCATTATAACTAATTGCTTCCTCAGGAACTTAATTCCCGAGACAACTAACCAATATGAAACGTACATAAGTACATGGATTATTAATATTAACTAATGTCTTATTTACTTATGACTCACAACCGACCAAGTACACTCTTGACTGACTACATCGACTCACGATTGACTACAACTAGCAGCAGCAATAACCTAACACAGCCACAAATTCCCTACTGTAATGCAAAAAACTATGACTGCTAGAGTATCAAATCAACACAATGACAATCTATGAATGGAATTACTCACTTGAATAGGAGGGCTTGTCTCAAATCAATTTGCCAAAAGGGTTTTTGTCCTTAGGCAAAAAGATGAATATATGTTCAATCTTAGGAGAATGAGGGTTTGATCTAATAAATTGGTAACCCTCTTCAATGCTCAACTCCTTAAATAGGTACTTGAGGGAATTATAGTATTATTTTATTTTTTCCCTTTTTCCTTACAAAACTTTATTTTAAAAGTGTTCAGAAAGTCTTTTTAATTAACCGTACTTTTGGAACTCCTTTTTAATAATAAAACATAAGTTGTCTTTTAAGAGTATAACATAAAGTTGCTTTACAACTTAAGTTAAAATATTAAATTATTTCTTAAGCTCAAAAAAGGGACATGACAGGGTATCCTCAACAACTTATAAAATCCGGAAGCTTTCTAATTTTCATAAACCACATCCTAAGAGTTTTGGGTACAAGGAAATTTCCCATGAAGATCAGTAAGTGCTCTTTGCTTTGGCATCCAAAGCTTCTATTCCATTTCAGCCATGGAGAAGGGAACTTCGGGAGGGATTTCCATTTTCAGATAGTGGCCATCCCACTTTTTGGCTGGCAAATGGATTGTGATGATTTTTTTCTTATCATGTCTTTAGTTCTTCTTTGCAAACTTGTGGTGCTTTTTCTGACACCGCAGATTTGAAATTGTGGCCTAAATTTTGTGATGAATGACTTTGTTGTAAGGAAGTCATTACCCCTGCAGATTGAGATTCCTTTTCCTCAACCGGCAGTTGGCTGATTGGTGAGGTAGCAATTTTTTAGGGTAAGATGCTGTAAACTGTTGATTAAGGGAGTGGGGAGAGCATGAAGAGGTTTGTAGAGCTAATTCAAAGCATTGGAATTAAAGGGCTGCATTCCCTAAAGGAAGTTCATTCAAAATACATAAAATGACCTTAAAGATAGTATAGTCTCTAGTTATGCAGATGATTTGATATTAATCTCTATACAATTATTTGATAGTAATCTCCATACAATAGGTGATGATCATTATTCTGTTTATTTTATGCAGTCTTAGAGTATGTTGAAGGGAGGTGGATTTTTCAAGGTTCTGGACCTGCTGGAGGATTAGGAGAAGATACTGCCAGAGTATATTTTAGGGATGTTCTTCAAGGTCTTATATATCTCCACAATTGTGTAAGTCATTTTCTAGAAAAAAGACTACAGTTTTCACAACATCCATTTGTGTACTTGTTTGGCATTAGTGCTACATTTTCCATTTAGATCATTTCCTAGATTGCATTGATGTAGATTGAAGTAAAGTGATTTTCTTATTTTTTAATTAGGATTTCCTGTACTAGCTTATATACATGTTTTAAAGAGAGAAAGGATACAATTAGCATATGCAGCCTGAAGATAATGTGTAATATCCCCAATAAATTATTAAATCTGACTTTTTGCAATGGTTTATCAACTTATGAGATTTTATGTGCAAACAGGTAATAAAAATTGTGAAATCGGGTGCGTTGAAAATTGTACCAATGAAGCCAACCACACTCATAATTTTATTGCAGCAATAAATATAAGAGTTCTACAGAAAATTTGGCAGCATAACAGCCTCTAAAAAGACACTTTTGGCAGTCTACATATCTGCCTATACATTTGGACAAATCCCTCAAGTTTTACACACAGAAACGACACCAAACCCCAACAAAAGCATAAAAAAGCTCTCCAAAACCAATTACTTTAATGGAGCTGGAATATACACATTCTAGAGCTGTTCATAACAGTAATATAACTCACAAATGACAGCAAACAACACCCAAAAACTGATTACAACAACAATGCAAATATACTCCGAAACCCACATCCAAAAATCCTGCAAATGCACAATAAAATTCGCTGAAAGGACACTGTGCAACCTTTGAGTGAAGTTGCCTCTGGAGACTTGCAAATCCACTGTCTACAAGTCTATATCTTCCTGGTTTAGCAGCCTGGAAGATCACTCCTTCAATGGTTTTCCAGCCTTGAAGAAGAGCAGCAATTTCCTGTAAAAAGCATCATAGAATGGATGCAAATTAGATGCAAAAAGTGTTAATATGGAAACCCAAAAAGCAACCAACTTTGGGCACCCAAATCTCAATGCCTCTTGCAAATATGTTGCATGTGAAGCCCAATAATAGCCAGCACCAAATGTTAAACAAAATCATTTGCTTTCCAATTAAAATATCTTTCTTTTTTCCACCACCATCACATAAGCCAAAGATTTGCTTTTTGCTTTTTCCAAAAAAAAAATGCCCAACTTGGATGAAATTAAATAATTTATAATTTATAATGTTTGGTCTCCAACATATTATAAATTAGATGCCTTGAAAAATCAACCTTTCTCGGTTAACTTGCATATCCTCAACTTACTATTTTTGGAAAGCGGGCCTGTTATAATTAGAAAGCTTCTAAATTTAGAAAGGGGACATGATAAGTCCTCCCTCCCAAATATTGTTTGTCCTCAAGCAATGCAAGTTTTGATGATTAAGAACTTCTGAACCTTCCCATGTTGCATCTTCGATGGGCAAATCCTTCCATTTGACCAAGTGCTCAGTGATGCTTCTATTCCGTAGCTTCTTCTCCCTTGCTTCCATAATCTTTTTGGGTACCAAAATTAGTTTACCCTCATCATCTAAAGGTGGCATCACAGGAGAAGTCGCAACTTGTTGTCCCACAACTTTCTTCAAACATGAAACATGGAAAACATTGTGTATCTTGCAATCCGGTGGCAGCTCCAACTCATATGCAACCTCCCCAACCTTCCTGGTGGCTTTGTAGGGCCCATCAAATTTTGGTTTGAGCTTCTCTGCTCCACTCCTCTTCAAGGAACTTTGCTTGTGTGGCTGCAACCTCACAAAAACCAAGTCACCCACTTCAAAAACTCTCTTAGTCCTCTTCTTATTTGCATATAGCTTTTGTTGATTCTGTGCATGATTCAAATTATCTTTAAGAGACCTTAAAATCTCGACTTTGCTGGATAAAGTCACTTGGTGCAGGGACTCTACTATCTGAAAACAATAAATCAGCAAAAGAAAGAGCATCATAACCATAGAGAGCATGGTAAGGAGACATTCCAATAGACATATGATGGGATGTGTTGTAACAATACTCTCTTATGTGCAACCATTTCACCCAAGCACCTTGCTGATTTGAAATATAATTTCTCAAATACCCCTCCATCCACTTATTGACATTTTTTGTTTGTCCATCCGTTTGTGGATGATAGCTTGTTCTAGGAGTAAGTTCGGTACTCGTCAAATGGAATAATTCCTTCCAAAAAGAACTAAGAAATCTGCTGTCCCTATCACTAACAATGTTCCTTGGCAACCCATGTAATCTGAAAATTTCTCTAAAAAACAAATCTGCTACTTGAGGTGCTTTAAATTCAAAATTGATAGGAAAGAAATGTGCATACTTTGTCAACCTATCTACCACCACAAATATGCAATCTTTACCTTGAGCTTTAGGAAAAATAGTGATGAAGTCCATGGATATGCTCTTCCACTTGTGCTCAAGTATTGGGAGAGGTTGAAGCAAACCTGCTGAAAAAAATCTGCTCACCCTTGTTTTGTTGACATACCATACATTCCCTGATATGAGTGAGGATATCTTCTTTCATTCCCTTCCAGGAAAACCTCTCTCGAGCTTGCTTATATGTCTTATAATACCCCTAGTCACTAGCCAAAGGAGTATCATGGAAGACCCTTATTGTCTTCTCCTTAATCTTAGAACCCGGTAACAAGTATACCCTGTTCTTGTAAAAGATTAATCCATCAACAATGGTGTACTTGTCATCTCCCACCTTCCCATCCAAAATGTTAGTGGCAAATGAATCCTTAGCATATTCTGAAATTATATTTACTTTCCAATCAACAGTGATAGTAGAAAGAGAGCATAAGGAAGGCTTTCTAGAAAGTGCATCAACAACTACATTTTTCTTTCCTTTTACATATTCAATCTCAAAATCATAAGCTTGTAGTTTACTCAGCCATTTTTGTTGGCGATCATTAAAATCCTTTTGATTCAAAAATAATTTCAGACTATTGTGATCATTCTTAACCATTAACTTACCACAAACTAGATATTGTCTGAACTTGTCTAGAGTAGGCATAATTGCCAACGTTTCTTTGTCATAAATAGAATACCCTTTTTCCAAAGGATTCAGTTTTCTACTTTCAAATGCTATGGGATGTCCCTTTTGAGTTAGAATAGCCCCAATACCTTCCCCAAAAGCATCACATTCAACTACGAATGGAAGAGAGAAATCATGAATTGCAAGCACTGGACATGAATTCATTATCTTTGAGTGTTTCAAATGTACCTTGAGCTTTTTCCGTCCAAACAAAGGCTCCTTTCTTGGTCAAATCAGTCAAGGGGGCAGCAAGTTGAGATAAACCTTTTACAAATCTTCTATAGTAGTTGCACAACCCAGATAACCTTCTCAAGTGAGTAAGATTGGTGGGTGGTGGCCAATCTATTATAGCTTGTATCTTATGCAGGTCAACTTGCACTCCTTGTGAACTTATGATGTGTCCCAAATACAAAATCTCAGTCAGCCCAAATTCACATTTAGACAACTTAGCAAAAAGGGATTGTTGTTCCAAACTACCCAAAACTGTATCCAAGTGTTTTAGATGCTCCTTCCAAGTTTTACTATAAATCAAAATATCATCAAAGAACACTAAAACAAATTTTATGAGCTGCCTACTGAAAACTTTATTTATTGTAGATTGAAAAGTTGCTGGTGCATTCGTGAGGCCAAATGGCATGACAAGAAATTCAAAATGACCATAGTGGCAACGAAAAGCAGTCTTCTCCATATCTTCTTTCCTCATTCGGATTTGTTGGTAACCCGATCTCAAATAAACTTTAGAGAAATAAACTGCCCCATGTAACTCATCAATAAGTTCATCTATCCTTGGTATAGGATACCTATTCTTAATGGTTTTCTTTTTTAGGGCTCTATAGCCTATGCACATTCTCATTGTGCCATCCTTCTTTTTGACGAACACCACCGAAGAGGCTAATGGACTAGAACTAGGTCCTATGAACCCCAAATCAAGAAACTCCTTGATGGTTTTTTCTATCCCCTCCTTATAACTTCTCGGATGACGGTAGGGAGTAGTAATCACGGGTTTGGCACCTTGCTCTAACTCAATGACATGTTCTAACCCTCTATCTGGTGGTAACCTGAGAGGCAAATCATTGAAAATAAGACTATGCTTATCAAGTATGGTCTGAATTTCAAAATGATTTTTACCTTGCTTCTTAGAAGAGCTGGTTGTATGGATTAAGATTGCTGCTGCCCAAGCTACTTGTCGCCTTCTGAAAGTCCTTTCCATCCTCTCAACTGAAATTGCTCTAGGTGCTCCATTCGAAAGGCCTCTTAACACAATCTCTTTCCCATTGGCTTGGAACTTGAACTCCATGGTTTGGTGGTTTGTATAGTATCCTCCAATAGAGTGCAGCCATTGAGCACCCAATACAACATCAGTTTCCCCTATTCCAACCACATAAAAGTCATCACATACCTCATAGTCACCCAAAGTTATTTTGAGTTGCCGAACCATTCGGGTGCAAGGTATAGTAAAATCATCAACAACATTAACACTGAAACCATCAAATTCTTTGTGTCTTCAATCCTCTCTTGGACACATAACCCTCAACTATGAAGTTATGTGTTGCACCACTATCTATGAGAAAGATTGTCCTTTGACCAGCTATAACTCCTTGAACTCTGAAGGGATGGTATCTCTGTGCTCCAGACAAGGCTGCTATGGTGACTCTCTTACTGGTTTGTTTTTCTTCTTCTGATTCTGCCCCCTCTTTGGAGTCATGGAAGTGTTGGATGCTGTGGTTGTGTTGCTGATATGTGGTTGTCGTTGATGTCAACACTATTAGCATTGGTGTCTTGAAGGTTGTATATGTTGAGGATATTGAGAAAATTATAATAAATATGTTGAAGGCTGCCTGTGAAGCTGTTAAGTTCAGTGTGGTGGAAAATTCAATATGTTGATATTCAAAAGTTGCACTTTAAAGGGTTTGTTGCTGAGCTTATCTAGTTTATACTCTAGAAGTTTTAGAGGTGCGCATCAAGATTGGAGCAAGTTGCGAGTTTCTGTGTTCCTACAGTTATTCTATTATTGTAGCTGGTGTTTTTGGAAGAAGATAACGTGATTTTGGTAATTCGAGGAGTTGCGTATTCTCCTGCGATGTTCGTTGATGTTTCTAGATCGTTCTCCATCCTTGTTGCACGTCCGTGTTGATCGGTGTAATCGTGATCGAAGATTTTTCCTTTGTGTGTTTAGATTTTCATGTTCTTGGCTGACATGATGGTTGTAGCGTGTTACGGATCCTCGTGGATTAATCTTTTAATGTTTGGCTCGTTCGGGGATGTTTATTTAGGTCTTCATTACGTTGTGACCGACTTCGGTTGGTGCGCATTGAGATTTGTTCATGAATTGGGCCGACAGTTTGTAATTCATTTATTCTTTATTTTTGGCTGACAAAGTTGATGTAATTCCATGAAGCAAATATATAAGAGCGATTGTTTCTTCATTTTGAAGTGTGCGTGATGTATGTGTGAAAAGTGTGTATGCAAAATGTGTGAATAGAGATCAAATCATTCGATTGCAGAGCAAAGTGTGAAGAAATTTGAGCGAAGTGTGAAGAAGTGTTTATGTGCCTAACCGAAACTGTCATTAGGCTTTTGAAGAAGCTAATTTCTCAGTTCAACCTTTTCAGATGAATTTAATCTAAAAGTTTTGTGTAAGACAGTGTGTCTTCTTTGAGAAGTGAGCTCTAGGCAGTGTGTTTGAATGCATGTGCATTCCTTATTCATTTTCATTATACTTTTAATAGGGTATAATTTGTGGATTAACCTCCACCGTGGTTTTTCCCCTAACAGGGTTTCCATGCAAAAATATTGGTGTCATGAGTTTCTGATGTGTTGTTGATTCATGCTTTCGTTGTTATTTATTAGATTTGAGATTAAAAGTTAAGAAGGTTAAATAAGTTTTGAATTCTGTGACAACTGATTCACCCCCCCCTCTCAGTTGTCTATTCTTGTTTTGCCAACAATTGGTATTAGAGCAGGTTCCTTTGAAGAAGTTTAATAGCTTGAGGTGATCCGAGATGGCATCATACAAGAAAGACAGTCCTAGATTCGATGGAACAAACTACTCTCTATGGAAGGCTAGAATGGAGTGTCATTTGAAGTGCATTGGTGAACCCTTCTAGAAGATTACAAAGAACAAATATGTTTTTTCTCAGAATGGTCCCTCTACTCTTGATGAGATCAAAGAAGCTGAAACAAATATTAGGGCTATAGAAGCATTATTGAGTGCTTTGACAGATTCAAAGATGACAAATGTGATGGGTCTGAAAACAACATATGAGATATGGAAGAAGCTGGCAACATTGTATGAAGGAGATACACAAGTGAAAGTTGCTAAACTACAAAGTCTAAAAGGCAAGGGGAAAACTTGAAGATGAGCGAAGATGAAAACATTATTTCTTTCATGCAAAAAGTAAATGAACTAGAAATGGGTATTAGATGTGTTGGTGGAATCTTGGATGAAGAAGAGATTGTTGCTAAAGTGCTCAGATCATTGCCTACTTCTTACGAAATGAAAGCTCATGCTATTGAAGAGCTCAGGAAAGTAACAAATGTGACAAGAGATATGCTAATTGGTAAGCTTGCTGCCTTTGAATTAAGTGAATTTGGTGATTCTACTCCTAAGACAAAATCTGCATTCAAAGCTACTGTATCTGGAAGAAACCAACAGAGATATGATCTGGGAGAAAGTTCCAGAAAGACATTCAAGCATGAAGATGAGATGAAATAGATTGAAGATGAAGAAAGCGAGTTAGAAGAGTTGGAAGCATTGATTATGAAAAGAGAAGCCAAAGGACAAGGTAAGTATAAAGGAAAGTTGTCTATTAAATGTTTCTCTTGCAATAAGATAGGTCATTTTGCATCAAGGTGTCCTGAAAGAGTTCCTAGGTTCAAACTTGATAAGCCTAGATTTCAAAAGAAATGTTATTATGCTGAAGAAGGTGTTATTGATAATGAATCTGATAAAGAAAATGGAAATGAAGATGGATGGGTATTCATTGCTATCAAGGAAAATGGTCCGATGTCCACTGAATCTACTAACGATAAGAATGTTGAGAAAGCTCTTGCAGCCAGAATTGATTAAAAGGATGAGTGGGTGATTGACAGGAGATGCTCACATCATATGACTAGTCACAAAAGCAAGTTTCTAAGCTTGGAAAAATATGACGGTGGTGTTGTAAGATTTGGAGATAACAATGCTGGTGTGATTTGTGGCAGAGGCACTATTTCTCTTGGTGGTAAATATAATACTGATGATGTCTTTTATGTAGAAGGATTGAATCATAACCTGTTGAGTGTTGGACAGAGGGTCGACAAGGGATACAATCTTCAGTTCAAAGATGGAAAATGCAGGATACTGGGAAGTTCTGGAAATGTAATTGCTTCAAGTACAAAGACAAGAGGTAACATTTTTCATTTGAGTGCTGCTAGTGAAAGTTGTTTAATTGCTCAAGTTGATGTAAGCTGGTTATGGCATAGGAGGCTATGTCATGTGAATTTTGATAACATTGTCAAAGTAAGCTCCACTCAAGCAGTTAGAGATCTTCCTAAACTAGTGAAGCCTACTAACACCATATGCAAGGAATGCCAGATGGGAAAGCAGACTAGAATTTGTTTTCGGAGCAAACAACATCATTCTAATGGAGTACTGGAGTTGGTGCATACTGATCTATGTGGTCCCTCCAAAATCAGAAGTCTACAAGGAAAAAGGTACTTTATGTTGCTTATTGATGATTACTCTAGGATGATATGGGTTGCTTTCTTGAAAGAAAAACATGAAGCATTAGAAAAGTTCAAAAGTTTCAAAGCTATGGTTGAGAATGAGATAGGTTTGAAGATTAAATGCTTAAGGTCAGACAAAGGTGGTGAATTCACTTCTCGGGAGTTCAATTCTTTTTGTGAAGAGCATGGAATCAAAAGATAGTTATCTGCTCCCTGGACCCCTCAACAAAATGGAGTTGTTGAGAGAAAGAACAAAACAATTCTAGATGCTGCTAGAACTATGATGTTGGAAGGTAATGTTCCTCATATCTATTGGAGAGAAGCTGTAAGCACTGCTGCATATACTATTAACCTTGTAAATGTCAATGGTAATTCTGGTAAGACTCCTTTTGAGTTGTGGTTTGGTTATAAGCCTATTGTTAAATATTTCGAAATCTTTGGAAGTAGATGTTATATCAAGAGAGATGAAGATATTGGCAAGTTTGATGCTAGGAGTGATGAAGGAATCTTTCTGGGTTACTCTACTAAGAGCAAGGCCTACCGGTGCTATAATAGAAGATTGAAGAAAATGGTTGAAAGTGTGAATGTCAGAGTTGATGAAGACACTGCTAGATCATCCAGATACTGTGGATATGATTTAGATGACCAACATGATAGTATTGATAATGGAAAGAATGCTCAGACACAAAATCAAGTTCAAATTGTTCTGGTGAATCAAGAGGAGAAGCTAGTGGAAGTGCAAAAGAAAGAACAAAAGAACCAAAAGTTCGAGAGAATCCCAAAGTTCTGAGGTATGTAAAGCTAAATCATTCCGAAGATCATATTATAGGAGACAAGAACAAAGGTGTGCAGACTAGAAGAAGAATTGCAGAAGAGCATTGTCTGATCTCCAAGATTGAGCCCAACAATGTCAATGAAGCATGTAAAGATGAATATTGGATGGAAGCAATGAAGGAAGAACTGATGCAGATAGAGAAAAATGATACTTGGATTCTTGTTCCTAGACCTCAGTATAAAAATGTGATTGGAACCAAATGGGTGTTTCGGAATAAGTTGAATGAACAAGGTGAAGTGGTCAGGAATAAAGCAAGACTGGTATGTAAAGGGTACTCATAGATGGAAGGTATTGATTTTGAAGAAACCTTTGCCCCTGTTGCTAGAATTGAAGCTGTAAGATTGTTTCTTGCTTATGTTGCCTTTAAGAACTATAAAGTCTATCAAATGGATGTAAAGTCAACATTTCTAAATGGTGAGCTAGAAGAAGTATATTTTGAGCAACCAGATGGATTTCAACTGACTGATAAAGGAGATATGGTTTGCCGATTGAAGAAAGCATTGTATGGACTCAAACAAGCCCCTAGAGCTTGGTATGCTAGATTGGATAAATACTTGTTGAAGCTTGGATTCAATAAAGGTATTGCTGACAGTAATCTGTATTTCAAGATGGATCAGGATAAAGAGTTGATTATTGAAGTCTTTGTTGATGACATCATTTTTGAAGGTGATGATGACTTATGTATGAAGTTTGCTGATGAAATGAAAAGTGAGTTTGAGATGTCAATGATTGGAGAGCTGAAATTCTTTTTAGGATTGCAAATTACTTAGTCAAACAATGGAATCTTTATATCTCAGTCTAAATATGTAAGAGTTACTGAAAAAGTTTGGCATGGAAGACTCAAAGCCAATTGGTACACCCATGGTAACTGGATGCAAGTTAACACAAAATAATGATTCTCCTAAGGCAAATCAAACAAGATACAGGTCAATGATTGGTGGATTACTTTATTTGACTCAAACCAGACCAGACATCATGAATGCTGTATGTATGGTTGCTAGATATCAAGCTGATCCGAAGGAATCTCATGTGACTATTGTAAAGAGAATTTTCAGATACTTGAAAGGGACAGTTGACTTTGGTCTTTGGTATCCTAAAAATGATGATCTTACCTTGTGCGCCTTTACTGATGCAGATTGGGCAGGAGATGTGGATAACAGGAAAAGTACTAGTGGTGGTGCCTTCTTCTTGAGGAAGAAGTTGGTGTCTTGGCTAAGTAAAAAACAGAATTCCATATCCTTATCTACTATTGAGGCAGAATATAGCAAACAATTTTACTCAAGTAATATGGATGAAGCAGATGCTGAGAGATATCAAAATTGAGTATGATGAGCCTATTGCTATATTTTGTGATAATTCAAGTGCCATAAACATTTCTAAGTATCCGGTGCTGCATTCAAAGACAAAACATATATCTATCAAATATCACTTTTTGAGAGACAAAGTGAATGATAAAGAAGTCAGACTGGAGTATGTGCCTACTAAGGAACAAATTGCAGATATCTTTACTAAGCCATTGCCTAAGGATACTTTTGAGTATCTCAGAGGGAAGTTAGGGGTGATTTCCCCTCCTAATTAGAAATAAGATGCAAGTCTTTGCATCAGTCTATGCATTCATAGTCATATCTTGATCCAGATTGATGTTGTGGTGGCTACTACACAGGGGAGTAGTCAGATGATTCAGATATGTGGTTTAGAGCTTGTGTACCTTTGCCATTGATGTCAAAGGGGTAGAAGAGTAATGTGAAAATTTTTTGTAGAAGAAAAGGGGAGAAGAGTAATAAGAACTAAGGGGGAGAAGATGGAAGAGCTTAAAACAAGGGGGGGAAGAACAGTGTGTAAAGAGTTAGTTGTGTTGATGGTAGTTTTCACATCATGTGTTGCCATTAATGCCAAAGGGGGAGATTGTTGGATGCTGTGGTTGTGTTGCTGATATGTGGTTGTCATTGATGTCAACACTATTAGCATTGGTGTCTTGAAGGCTGTATATGTCGAGGATATTGAGAAAATTATAATAAATATGTTGAAGGCTGCTTGTGAAGCTATGAAGTTCAGTGTGGTGGAAAATTCAGTATGTTGATATTCAGAAGTTGCGCTTAAAGGGTTTGTTGCTGAGCCTATCTAGTTTATACTCCGGAAGTTTCAGAGGCGCATCAAGATTGGAGCAAGTTGTGAGTTTCTGTGTTTCTACAGTTATTCTGTTACTGTAGTTGGTATTTTTGGAAGAAGAGAATATGATTCTGGTAATTTGAGTTGTTGCGTATGCTCCTGCGATGTTCGTTGATGTTTCTAGATCGTGCTCTATCCTTGTTGCACGTCCGCGTTGACCGGTGTGATCGTGATCGAAGATTTTTCCTTTGTGTTCGGGTTTTCATGTTCTTGGCCGACATGATGGTTGTAGCGTGTTACAGATCCTCGTGGATTAATCTTTTAATGTTTGGCTCGTTCGAGGATGTTTATTTAGGTCTTCATTATGTTGTGACCAACTTCGGTTGGTGTGCTTCGAGATTTGTTCATGAATTGGGCCGACAGTTTGTACTTCATTTATTCTTTATTTTTGGCCGACAAAGTTGTTGACGCAATTCCATGAAGCGGATATATAAGAGCGATTGTTTCTTCATTTTGAAGTGTGCTTGATGTATGTGTGAAAAGTGTGTATGCAAAATGTGCGAATAGAGATCAGATCATTCGATTGCAGAGCAGAGTGTGAAGAAGTTTGAGCAAAGTGTGAAGAAGTGTTTCTATGCCTAACCGGAACTTTCATCAGGGTTTTGAAGAAGTTAATTTCTCAGTTCAATCTCTTCAGATAGATTCAATCTGAAAGTTTTATGTAAGACAATGTGTTTTCTTTGAGCAGTGAGCTCTAGGCAGTGTGCCTGAATGCATGTGCATTCCTTATTCATTTTCATTATACTTTTAACAGGGTATAACTTGTGGATTAACCTTCACCGTGGTTTTTCCCCTAACAGGGTTTCCACGCAAAAATCTTGGTGTCATGAGTTTCTGATGTGTTGTTGATTCATGCTTTCACTGTTATTTATCAGATCTGAGATTAAAGGGTAATAAGGTTAAATAAGTTTTGAATTATGTGACAATTGATTCACCCCCCCCTCTCAGTTGTCTATTCTTGTTTTGCCAACAAGAAGTCCTTATTATCATTTGTGTTTGAATCTGAAACAACCTCAATAAAATGCACTTGTCCTTTCCCCAAACATCTATGCCTTGGAACCCATGGTTCCCTGCAAGTAAAACAAAGCTTTTTCCTACGAAGTTATGATTTTGTCACATCATCCACCTTCTTACTGACTGAGTTTGGAACATTTTTTGGTGGGAGAATTGTAGGAATCTTTTTTTGAAATTTCCCTTTGGTTGCCATGGGTTTGGAGGTTTGGATTGATGGAAACCCACTTTCTTGGGCATGGAAACTTCAAGCTGCAAACTTCTCTTAATTGCTTCCTGCAAGGTAGTGGGTGAGAAAGCTTTAACTAAGCCCTTAATATGTTCTTCAAGACCCTCAAGGAAAAGGTATATGATTCTCTTTTCTAACATGTCAGGCACCATAACAAATATCTGCTGAAATTTCTCTACATACTCATCAATGGAATGCGTTTGTCTTAAACTAGACAACTCCTTAAAATATTCTTCTTCATCCTTGAGCTCAAATCTATCTATCAATCTCTAATTGAAATTATCAAAATTATTTACTTGATTGTGACCTTGAGTAGTCATGTCGTGATACCACCAGTCATATGCAACACCTTCAAGATGAAGAGTTGCGAACTGTATGGCATCTTGCTCTTTCATTGGGATAAGAGTGAAATAAGTCTGCAAATTTTGGAGCCAAGCTCTAGTTGATATTTTACCTGGTCCATCAAAGGTAGGGGCTGAAAGCTTGTTGATTTTGCTCTCGAGATCTCTTCCACCAAAATCTGTATGTGTTTTGTACCTTTTTATGTTCATCATGTTTTGCATATGTGAAACATAGTCATTAAAAGGCACTGCATTTATGAAACTCTCATCTTGGTTTTCATAAGTCACTTTGATGGCAGCTTTTTCTTTTGCCCATTCTTCCAAAGGATTGGAAAGAGGGTTAGGTGTTGTAGACTCACCTTCAGGTAGGAAAATTGATTTAGAAGTTTTTGATGTACTAGATGGTGTTTCTGAAGTGCTACCCTTTTCCTGTGGTGATGCCGGAATTTGGAGCCTCTCTGCCAACAACCTCATTACCTCCCTTGTCTCTGCAACACTGTCTGTAGTTAGTCTTTGGCTTCTTTGAAGATCCTGCAAAAAATTCTTATTCATTTACTCTTCTTCAGCCATCTATTTACTCTTAAAAATTTCAACTGTACCCTTTTCTGGTTGAGGGTTTGAGATAAATTCCTTTTTCTTTTCCCGCTCTAGGTATTTCCTTTCCTGATCACTCGGCTGCATAAAAAAATATTTAAACCCTTAGGTTGGCAAGATCTCAGCTCTGATACCACTGCAATATCCCCAAAAAATTATTAAATCTGATTTTTGCAATGCTTTATCAATTTTTGAGATTTTATGTGCATACAGGTAAAAATTGTGAAATCGGGTGCACTGAAAATTGTATCAATGAAGCCAACCACACTCATAATTTTATTGCAGAAATAAATATGAGAGTTCTACAAAAAATTTGGCAGCATAACAACTTCTAAAAAGGCACTTTGGACAGTCTATAGATCTGCCCATACATTTGCACAAATCCCTCAAGTTTTACATAGAAATGACACCAAAACTCCAACGAAAGCATAAAAAAGCTCTCCAAAAATAATTACATTAATGGAGCTGGAATATACACATTCTAGAGCTGTTCATAACAGCAATATAACTCACAAATGACAACAAACAACACCCAAAAAGTGATTACAACAACAATGCAAATATACTCCGAAACCCACATCCAAAAATCCCGCAAACACACAATAAAATTCGCTGAAAGCACACTGTGCAACCTCTGAGTGAAGTTGCCTTTGGAGACTTGCAAATCCATTGTCTACAAGTCTTTATCTTCTTGGTTTAGCATCCTGGAAGATCACTCCTTGAATGGTTTTCCAGCCTTGAAGAAGAGCAGCAATTTCCTGTAAAAAACATCATAGAATGAATGCAAATTAGATGCAAAAAGCATTAATATGGAAACCCAAAAAACAACCAACTTTGGCTGCCCAAATCTCAACGCCTCTTGCAAATATGCTGAATGTGAAGCCCAATAATAGCCACCACCAAATGTTAAACAAAATCATTTGCTTTCCAATTAAAATATCCTTTTTTTTTCCACCACCATCACATAAGCCAAAAATCTGCCTTTTGCTTTTTCCAAAACAACCACACCCAACTTGGATGAAATTAAATAATTTATAACTTGTAATGTTTGGTCTCCAACATATTATAAATTAGATTCCTTGAAAAATCAACCTTCCCCAGTTAACTTGCATATTTTTGGAAACCGGGCCTGCTATAATTAGAAACTTTCTAAATTTAGAAAGGGGACATGACATAATGTAGCTTTTAAGCAATTTTCTTCTAATTTACAAATTGCCTGGTTAAAAGTTGTATAGGGTCTATATATGAAAAGGTCATTTTATTACAAAAGAGAAGGTAATTATGTGGCCTTTGATTAAATTATTGAAAGACCTCAAGGAGGCCAGTATTTCACATAAATAGTAAAATATCAAGCACATTACTTAATTTTTTTTTAAAATCATTTTTGGAGCTTCCTTTATCTTTCATGAATGCTTGCATCACAACATTTGTAAATTAGGCTAATATAGTTTGAGCGTTCCCGACATGACAACAGATATATATGAAATCTTAGTTACGGAGAATGGCTTCAATTTTTCATGCGAAGGCTCTTGGAAAAAAATGTTCAATACACATACCATCAAAAAGCTCAAAAAATCTCCCATTGTTTTTGGAATTTAGCTCTACATTCTCTCTAATTCATGTCACTTCTCCTAATAGCATTCCATTTACATGGTAAATTGAAAGTGTCAATGGAATTCTATTACTTGCATTGGCAAACTAAAAACTGCTAAAATATTCCTAAAAACATGGAAGAAACTGCTGCTTTTATTTCATACCAAATATAGTACATGTAGAAATATAAACAAACATAATTCCTGAGTAGAGAATTTGTTCAATCTTGCTATTTACTCTCAATTTCCTAATGAGTATCAAATTGTCAATTAAGTACCATAAAATTGTGAAAAATGAATGTGGAAAAGTGTAAAACCAGCAATGTTAGAGGTGTGCCCTAACTTGTTGATATCTTATTCAAATGTTTACCTTTGCTTAGGAAGATTGAAAATGTTTGTTTTTGGAGTGAGAAGTTGAAAATATGTATTAAAAATGTTAAAGCTAGAACTTATAAGAAAGGAAAACCCAAAATTTTTAGAACAAGGAAAAACCAAAATTTTCACTGATAAACCCAATTTTGAGCAAAGCCCGTCCAATTGGTTCAAACTAGCATGGTCCCAGGCCCAAGCGGCTGTTTGCTGCAGTTAAACATGGGTTATTCCCAAATTTTGCTTAAATGATACCTCTTTTATATTAACAGAAGTCAGGGTTGCAGGATATGCCACCCCCTCTGTCCTGGCACGCATGCCTCTGTACCTGGTATGGGTACGGAACGGATATGGCTTCGATACGGCGTGGAGACCGTGCCCGCGCGTGTCCAGAAAAATGCCCTAATTTAAGCCGTTTCAGATTTGTAAAAATAGGTTTTGAAAAAAACAAAATCCCGAATATGAAAACAAACTCCTTTTAACTCTAAATTAAGTGAGATAAACTACAGTTTTTTGTTAATAAATAATTTAATAAACATTCCATCACTGTTTGAGGTGTTTTGGCTGCACGATTTTAGCAGAGCTTTCCCTGCACGAGTTTGGGGTTTTTTTTGTTGCGCGATTTTAGTAGAGCTTTCCTTGAGTTCAGAGTTTTTTTGTTTTGGCTGCATGATTTTCCTCCAAGCTGCGTGATTTTCCTTGACACTGCATGACTTGAACTGCAATTTCCTGCACGACTCGTGTCTACAAGTGTTTATTTTAGAAGTTTAAATTACTATTCTTTATATTTTAAAGTTTTAATATATTTTTAAATAATAATATTATTAAACATTTATTTTATTTTATTTTAAAATTTATTTAGATTAAAAAACATTTAAAAAAATAATTGTGATTTTTTGAAGTTTGATTATTGTTCTTTATATTTAAATTTTAAAGTTTGAAATTTTTAATATATTTTTAATTAATAATATTAATAAATAGTTATTTTATTTTAATTTATGTTAAAATAAATTTATATTTAAATTATTTTAAAGATTAATTGTAAAATTCTTTTTTTAAGTTTAAACTTTAAATTAAATTATTATTCTTTATGATCTAGAACTCAATCCAACTATCCTAGTTGGTGGTAAAACTCAATCCAACTATCCTAGCTCTTCAGAGAATCTTGATGATCTAGAACTCCAATTTTAGGAGAACAGTGATGATATTTTTGATAGCATGTGATTCTATCAATGTATTTCAATTTTGTTTGATGATGCAATAAAATTTAAATATATTTGTTTGGAATATGTAGCAATTGTGTGTCCATATTGGTTCTAAAATAATGAAAATATCTGCAAATAACATACAAAATTGTGTTATATATATAATTATATATATATGGGGTTTTTATAAATGCCGTATCTTGCCGTATCCATATTAATGGTCTTGAAAAATAGGCGTATCCGTATCCGTACCCGTATCTGTGTCCATGCAACTTTGACAAAACTTAAATGCAATTTTTACAAATTTTTATTTTCTAATTTCAACTTTGGCTACCATGTTCTACAACATTTGACCCCTCCATTTTTTATGTTTAATTATTTCTGGGTGCTTACTCATTTTTTCTAGATCTATACATTTGACTAAAAAAGGAATGTTTGGTAACTTCTAACAAATAGTCTTCTTTATGAACTATCTTATTCGCATTAATAATGCCAAGTGGCTGTTTGCTGCAGTTAAACATGGGTTATTCCCAAATTTTGCTACTAAGATACCTCTTTTATATTAATAAAAGTTGAATGCAATATTTTACAAATTTTTATTTACTAATTTTCAAATTTGGCTACAATTTCTACAACATTTGCTGCATCTGTTTTTTTCTGTTCAATTATTTTCTAGGCGCTTCCTCATTTTTTCTAGATCTTATACATTTGACTCAAAAGGAATGCTTGGTAACTTCTAACAAATAGTCTTCTTTATGAACTATCTTATTCAAATTAATAATGCCAAGGATCCAACAACATGCTGTCAAACTTCATTTTTTATATCTTTTACCAGCCAACATAGCCAATTTACTAAAGGAATATGCCAATTGTGATAGGTTTCAGCATTCATGCACTTCCTAGTCTTGCTTTAAGCAAAACATGCCCTAAACAAGAGGTTTTTTAGATAGCATACTTGATCCTTTTTTTATCTTTTATAGATAACCTCAAAAATCTATGCTTTGAAAGATTATATCAAAAAAATGGTATGGCAAGATAATTTGCACTCAAACATGAGTTTGACAATGTTTTGTTTAATGTAGCGCTGCTATGAATGTAAGTCTGTAAATAAAACTTTGTCAATCCAAAGCTCCCCTATACAATTATATGATATTGTGTTCATAATGTTAAGATTCCAGTTAAATGGATAAATGATTATAATTAGCATGCCATTAGGAATGGAATTGGATTGGTTTCAGTTCATTGCTTAGGATGTGTAATGATATTTGACTATTACATTTAATTAACTTGTCTATTATAATATCAATAAAAGAAATAACAAAGATGGGAATTGTTAAAGGAGTGAAAAACCATTAATTTTGAGTGAAAATATACATAAATGCTTTTTTATTGTATTTTGTTGTAAACATGCACCTACTATTGGCAGCAGCAACATTCAGTGCCATGGTTAGCTAATTGTCACTTAGCTATGTTCTTCAAAGACCACCTCGTGGCTTACCATGGAATTAAGTTGCTGCTAGTAGGAGATCCAACTTTTGTGTAAAAGAAGAAATGAAAGAAAAGAAAGCATTTATTTTAGTCTTTATTCATTGGTTATCTTTATAATTTCATTAACAATCTTCATCTTCTGTAATATATTTAACTAATGATATTATAGACAAATAAATGAAAAGACAATATTTTTTCAAGAAATGCCCAATGAAATGCATTAAAATAAGTTCATTTCCGTTCATAATGGCATACTAACTTTAGCAGTTTCACTTTCTCCATTTAAACACAACCTTAACATTGTAAGCACACTCTTATATAGTCGTATAGGGGTGGTTTATGTTGAAAAAAAAATCATTATCATCAAACATTTATAACACCATTTCTTTAAACAAAATTATGTCAAGCTTATGTTTGATTACATTTTTCTTACTATACTATTTTTTTAATTTTAGATAGTCTTTCAATTTTTTTTTTTTGAGGTTAGCAGCTTTCTAGGGCAATGGAAACTTTAAAAATAACCAATGATGTTTAAAGAAAAATTCTGTTTAGGACATCTTATGTTCAGAATAAGAGTGAAGAAGCATGTGAATAATAAAATAAATCAAAATTGACATTAAGTAAATTAGTTAAATTGGTTGGTAAAGGATATAAAGAACAAGCCTTTTCAACATTGGTATTAGATCCGTACTATTGTGAATATGAATAAGATGATATTTGAAAAAGCCTATTTGTTAGCTTTTAAGTTAACAAGCATTCCTTTTGGTCACATGCGTAGAGGCCTAGGGAAAACAAGGGCGCACCTAGAAAGTAGTATGGAAAACAATGATGGAATCCAAAGGGCATAGAAAAGGGTGGGAAGAGTTGAAAATTATTATATAGAAAATTGTAAAAATCACATTCAACTACATATGCAATAAATGTTATTTTATGCTTTTATTAGTGTCAAAGACCTACCAAGAATTATAGAGGATGTAGAAGGCACCAAGAATCAAAGGGTGCAACTAGAAAGTAGTTGTATGGAAAAAATGAGGGAATCCAAAGGCCATCGAACATGGTGGCAAGAGTTGAAAATGACTATACAGAAAATTGTACAAATCACATGCAAGTTGCAACTATATATGTTGTAAATCTGCGGTGCTATATGTATTTAACATTTTATAGAGCGATTTCATGTGGAAAATTGAAGTCATTCTTCATCACTAAGATTTTCAATGTTGGTGACATGGTGTTATATTGGAAATATTCACAGTATTGACTAAATTATGATTGATGGTTTTGTAAACTTGTTTTTGGAGTCTACATTGAAGGAATTGGTAGATTATAGAAATACATATCTCTATGATCGTGGGTGGCTTAGCTGGTGCTTGAAGGTGTGGGGGGATGCCAAGTGTGCATATTCCATATATCTAATGTGTAGCCAGCAGCAGTCACTAGCATTTGGAAAACTTCTTTGTCTTTGTCCTTGGGAACAAATCTAAATTAGAATACCTTGGCCCTGCATTAATAGGACACAATGATTGACCCTTTTGCAGTCTATTATCTTGAATGGAATACTTAGAGGAAGATCAAATAACCATACATGGCCAAAGTTCCGGGTATTTCTGTCATGTTTCTTGTAATAGAAAGGGAACACGGATGCTAGATACTGTTGTGACCTATTTCACACATCGCCCCATTGCAAATGGGGACCCCCAAGTTTGGTTCCGCCCTATGCGCAACGTCTTTGAGAGTCTTTAATTTGGGTAAATTTTGAAAGTCAGTCTGGCTAAGTTGAGATTTTGAACCCGTTTTTGTGCCTTAACGTCATAGAAGTGCTTAGAAGACCCGGTAGACGAAGATCGCCATTGCTTATGGTCGTTTCTGACACTTCCTATTTTTTAGGGATTCTGCTTTTTTGCTTTTTGCTTTTTTGATTTTTGGCATTTTTAGGCCATTCTAGAGTTCCTATTTTTTAGGGATGCTTTTTGCTTTTTCTATTTTTGGAAAGTTTCTATTTTGGGAAAAAGTTTCTATTTTTGGATCCTACAGAGCAGAAAATCAACATGTCTCCAAAAATCAAGAAAATCAAGGTAAAGTGAAAAAGGTTTGAAAAATGGCAAAAGTTTTGGAAAAATGCCTAAGTCTGAGAATGGCGCCTTCAAGAAAAGGCTTGGCATGGAAAGTTCAAAGTCCGCCCTACCTTTGGCATGCCAAAGATAGGCACTGGCAGGAGAGATGCCAAGTCCGCCATGGCATGAAAGTTGCCAAGTCCGCCCTTGGCACGAGGAAGCAAAAGTCCGCCCAAGATGTTTGGAGAGAGATGGATGGCACAAGACAAGGCAAGTCCGCCTTTGGCACAAGAAGGTCAAAGTCCGCCCAAGAAAGTCAAATGGCATGAGGGTCTCCAAGTCCACCCAGCAAGATAGGAAGTGGCTAAGGCATGATGAAGTCCGCCATATGGAAAGTGGCATGGAAAATGTGAAGTCCGCCCATCCTAGAGGAAAATGGCAAACAACTTATGAAGTCCGCCATATGTTAAAATGGCAAGAGGCACATGAAGTCCGCCCCAAGAAGTGTGGAGAAAGGTAAAATATGAAGGGGTGCGCTCCAAGATGTTTGGAAAGGGGTGAAATTACAAGGGAATTCACTAGAAATTGAATTAAATGATTGAAACAAATGAAATTTGCCATTGGACAAGGCACGAATAAAATTCGCCATGGCAAGAAAAGTGTGAAGTTCGCCTAAGATAAATGGAGAATAAAATACGCCATAGGCAAGAAATTATAAGAGATTCGTCCAAATTTTGGAAGGAAAATTATTCTAAGGCATGAAAAACGGAGAAATGTCTAGAGGAAGAAGAGGTTTGGCCGGCATAAAAATCACGCCTCAGCACAACGGAATGAAATTCTTTGGCACAAAATGAAGAGTGTTTGGCAGAGCAAGCATGAAGTCTGCCCCTCTCAGCTTGGAAAATTCCTAAGGCACTAGTAAAAAAATGGCAAAGTGGCAGAGATCTCCAAGTTCGCCCAACCCAGAAGATGAATCGTTTGGCTAAATAAAAATGTCCAAAGAGGTCAGAACTCCGCCTAGAAAGTTGAAATTTGGCAGATGAGCTATTGAGCATATTTTGGCTAGGCAGACAATTTGAAAAGAGATATTTTTGCCTATGACGAGCGAACTTAGCCATGTATCAAGGTTAAACAGGTTGGAATTTAATATTTTAATATTTTTAATTATCTCCCTGACACTTAGGGAATTTTAATTAAAAATTCAAAAAACCGGAGATTATCTGGAAGATTAAACTATTCTGCCTTAGATAAATTTAACTTTGCCATGATTCGAAGATTTAAAATACGTTGGAAAATTAATTTTAAACGATTAATTTAATATCTTTTCCAACACTTAGGCGATTTTTGAGAAAATTCGAAAATCTCAAGCAGAGATGGCACAGAGATGAAAATTAGAAACTTGCCTCGATAACTGAAAGTGAAATTAGAAGTTTGCCAATCTGAGAAGAAAACGTTTCTAAAAATTGGAAGAAAATCAGAGGAAAGAAAACAATGCCTTGAAGAAAATCGCACTTCTCAGCCATAAAATGAGTTTCAGCAACTCATTTCTTCACAATTCTGGCTGAGAAGTAGCTATCTCTCTCGAATCCTCAGGAAATCATTCGCAGAGGAGAAATGAAATTTATAAGAATAACACTGTTGTGAGAATCGAGGTAGCATTTTCTTGTTGACAGGCGTGATTTTTTTTTTTGAGAGAAGTAATTTATTTCTTGCTGAAATCGCACTTCCAGCATATTGGCACACTTCTTCTGGCAGATTTTTGAATTTTTAAATTCATTCGCAGCCAGAACACGATCTTTGAGGTTTTGAAGTTAATCGACAATGTGTTTGCACTGTGTTTGTATCTTCTACTTCGTTTCCGGCACGAATTTCATTCATAGATAGGCGAATTTATTTACTTTCAGCTTGCTTTTTGACAGAAATTTTAATTCAATAGGCTAAAAGTGCGATTTTTGTCCAAGCTACACCCCGGAACAAGTTAATTTTAAATGATCTTGTATTAATGTTAAGAAATTTGTGCTTGCAGGTTGACGATCGATCAAAGGGAAACATCCAGGAAGGCACAGATGAAGTTTGCAAGTAAAGGATCGCAGCCAGAGACCAGAATAAAGTCAAAGTGGAAAGATGTCTCAGACACTGATCTTGGCCATATCGACCTTGAGGAATTCAAGAAGAGAGTATATGGGCATAACGGACCTTTACCAACACCTGCCGCTAGAAGGATGGTGAGAAACGACATATTTCAAGCTGCCGGATTCCCACCTGCGCTTGGCTGTGCTGAACTTATGGTGGAGTGCGCACTTCACTATGATGCTGAGTTGAGGCGGATTGTGGCACCCGATAGGAGAGTGTTGGCACATCTGACAGAGTTGGCCATTCAGGAGGCCTTCGGCATTCCAGCATATCCTAAAACTGTCTACAAGACCAAGGAAGATGCTCAGAAGTTATATGATGAAAATCCTGGCCTTTGTGCCACCAACATTAACAAGTCATGGCTGGATAAGCCTAGGCCGTCGGTCAAGAAGATGCCCAAGAAGTTGACACGTATGGACTTCAAGGAGGACTACGGAGACATCATTATCTTACTGAATAGAATAGCAGGCAGTCCTTTGGGAGCACCCTTCGAGTCGTGGATGTATTATTTCATTGAGGACATCACAGAAGGTGTCAAGATGTTCAACTGGGCGAGAATGATAAGCAATAATCTTCACCACCAGCTTATCAACTTAGAGAAAACTAAAACGTTTTATATGAGTTCTTATGTCATCTATATGTTGGCTAGAACTTACAAGTATGCAGGCTTGATATGCAAGGGCACGGTCGGCGGTGGATCAAATGAGCTGAAGGCATACGACTGCTATCCACAATTGCAGTTGAAGGAAAAGGCGCACTTCCGGCGAGCTCATGACGCCTTCCTCATGTATATCACCAGAATACTCCAGGGAGGGACGCATCAACGACTGACTCCTGAGGCCAAGAAGCTGATTAGCAAATATGGGTCATGGTTTATCCAGTATCCCCGATACACGTACATCAGAATCCAAGGATTCACCGGGAGCCCGTACCGTCTACCCATCTTCCCCACAAATAAGATGGTCCTGCTCGAAGTGCTGAGGCAGTTAGAAGAATTTCAAGGCCTCCAACGGACAAAACAAAAGGCGACAGTAACTTTTCCCTTCTTTATAGGGAACATGTTGGAGTCTTGCCCATCATCACAGGCAGCTGACAGTGCCAGAATCGAGATACAACATTACCCTTTTTCCCCATATCCGACCAAAAATCACTACGACCCCCATCACCACATCAAGACGGTGGATGGAAGGAGATACAAGCATAGGGTCGAACTGGAGGACTTTTGGGCAAATGCTGCGGATGAATTTGAGGTCAGACGAAGGATGTGGTCCAGATTGCCGCTCAACTTGATCAGGGCAACAGAATTTTGCCACGTGCCAGATCAGTTGGAGGAGGACGAAAATCAGACACAGCCGCGCTTCGATGAGAGTTCGGCTTTGCCCGCTGTCCAGTGGTCAGAAGCAGAGCATGCTGACTTGAACATCTTGATGAGGCCTGTCATCAAGTTTACTCAGTGGTGGGTTGATCAACGAGTTCAAGAATTAAGGCGCCAAAAGATAACCCTGACCTATGACATGCTAAGCGAGGCTGAGTCTTATTCTTCCAACGCGGGCGCATCCCAGGACGTACAAGTGATGGAGACCACCACTTCTAGGAAGAGGAAAAAAATAGCTGCAGGAAAGGAGCCAGTCCAAAAGCAGGCCAGGATAAAACCTTCTCAATCGGCCACCTCTAGGGATATTGAGGAGATATTAGCTACTGCCAATGCTTCATTGGCAGACATGAGGGATCCTTCTCCGGTTCCTGAAGACAACATAGAGCCTCAGCCAGATGACGATGCGCCGCCTTCTCCCACGGGCACTGAAATATTGGAGTCAGATGACGACAATGTGGGCACCCAAGATGAGGATTTCCAGGAAGGGATGATTTCAGCCCTTAGGGGAATTGTGGACGTTCCAGACAGAGAAGGCGTGCCGGAGGAGGACGGTGTTGAGCAGCTTACGATCCCGGAATGGCTGAAGGAAAGGCTAAAGGTACAAGTGCCTGCAGATGAACCAAAAGAGGATGATACAGCCGACTTTTTGGCCAGACTGTCTCAAACCGTGGCTAAAAAGCTGGCGAAGAAATTCTCCAGCATACAGAGAGACGAGGCCGGCAACAGGACAGTGCATATCACCGTGCCTACGGTGGACAAGCCGTAGGAGTATATGGCCCCACAGGATTATGCCATCACGACCATTGACTTGGGTCCAACCACTAAGGGCCAGGAAATGGAAGATTTGGATAATTCTGTGTCTGCCATCAAATCAAGGTTGGCGAAGGAGGTAGCCAAAAGAAAGGAGTGCCAATTAGAGATTGAGTGCTTAAGAGAGTACATCCAGCACTTGATCAAGCCACTTGATCAGGATACTATGGCAGCTCCTCTACTTCCGAACTCTTCGCAGGAGGCCATTAAAGAGATAGAAGAAAACAGGCTCACGGTTCAGGAGGCCAAAGAATGGATAGCAGCCAAGGGGATTGAAGCTGAGACATTCGTGGAAAGATTAACTTTGGTTTATGGTCAGGCCACTGCCTTACTTTCTAGGTTGGCTGCTTTGGCAGAAGTGTGGGATAACCTTCCGGATGTGCAAGATAGGATAATCCCTTGCCTTAGGATTCTGAAAGGAGTTCCTAAGCAAGAACTGGTAGACGGAGGCGTCATCGCAGCGGGAGCAGCCTATGACTTCCACACTTGGTATTGGGCCTTGACGGCACGAGGTGAAGTCTTGGAGAGGGTAAAGGTTGACGGCATCAGATTGGAGGAACAGGTCAAAGAAGTTCAGGCCAGAATCCTCAACATAATTGCCGATATCCTGGATAAAGAGGCTCTGCGAGAGAATGACCTGCAATTGGAAGTTTTGAAGGAAAGTGTCTAGGAAAATATCTTTAGCATCACTGGACCCATCTTGAGGCAGGACTGGGCCAAGTTGGCGAACTTCCTGAGTATCCGAGAGTCCTTTGAAAAGACTGAACCAGAGTGGGAGGAGACCTTCGCCAGATGCGCTGAGAGCATGGATGGGCTGGAATTTAGAATCGGCATGCTTCCACAGGTTACCATGGATGAAGTTGCCTTGATCGTGTCCAGATTCGGTGAATACACGGTGGCTTGAGAGGATCAGGATGTAGTCCCTTGAAAATAGCTCCGAATGCCAACTCATTGCTGTTCATTGCCAGTTAACTGAAGTCATTTTGGGAAACCCTAATTAGGGTTTCGTTTGTTAAATCTTGACCGTCGGCTCATGTTTAATCTGAGCCATTTATTCAATTTATGGAACTCTATATAAACTCTTGGACCTTCATTTGTAATTTGTGAAGTGAGTAATAAAAAAATTGTTGCGACGAAACTATTTCCGTTTATAAAAGCTCTTGTGCATGATTTGCTAAGAACAACTTTTATTTTCAAGTAGTATGCAAGGTTTAATATTTCTCCTTCAACACTTAGAGTAGAATTAGAATAGCATTTCATTTATATGTTGGTTAGATGAATGATAGATTTGATCGTAGTGGCGGATAAAATTTTGCTCATACTTTTGTCAAATGGATGATTTGCATTTGATGTGTAAAGTTAGTCTGAGCCGTTGATTTGTGGATGCTTAACTTCTGTTTGTTTTCAATTCAAACATGAAAATTATTATCACTTCCTTTGAAGATTGCACCCACTTTGCGTAGTTGTCCAAAGGAGGCGAAACGAAGTGTGGTTACCCATTTTGTCTAATCGCTGCTGTCTCTTGAATTCTTAGGCGTAGTTTAGATCTCTAAACCCTTATCCTTTTGCCCTTTTTTTGAAAATCTGAAATACCCATCAAAGAGAGCCCTCAAGGATAAAACCGTCTAAGTCCCCAACCTGCAAAAGAATTTCACGTAAGTCCCCTTTGTGATTACCAGCAAATCACAACGCCCACTGACCTTGTCCATATGTCATAACCTGGCCAAAAGAAACATTGGAGTCATTGTATTATCTTTTAGGTATTTACAATTACTTTTCAAGAGAGGATAAAGTGTCCTTGGGCATTTTATTCTGTGTATGGTGGCGTATTCAAAACACACACCAACAGATACCTTACATGAACAAATTTCCTGTAGAAATCTAAGACATTTAATATTTGTTTACTTCCTTGCCTAAGCATACCAAACAAGCAAACTCTTAGGTTAAGAAGTACTCCAAGTTTAATAGAACGCATTGTGGACAGATTTGCCAAAAACACCTTGATCCATGCAACATTGCAAACTATTCAAAAATCAATGAAAATGATAGTACAATAATATGTCTAGATCAATAGCATGGGCCTATGTAATGTCCCCTTTTTCCTGCCCTAAATCCACCCTATTTTAATATGTTTTAAAACACTAGTATACATATTATATAATATTAAAATATAAATAATATAATTAAATAAATAAATAATAAATAAAATAAAATAAGAATACTCTATTGGGGTCAGCCAAGATTGGAGGGAAACAAAAAAATAAAAATAAAGGAGGTTGGCATTGTTAAGGTTTTTTTGGGAGAGCTATAAAAGAAAGTAAAATGCAAGTCATTTGGTAGCCATTCATATCATATTTTTTTTCATTTGGAGATTCCTCTCTTTAGCTGCAACTCTGGTTGGGCTTTATTCCAAGGACAAAAACCCTTGTGAATATGGTGAGTTGGACGAAACCCTAGCTCACTTTGTGGAGAACTCATGATGGAGTTCTAATTACACGTCATTGGAGACATTGGAGGTTTGGAGCATCATTGCCTAATCAGATTTGCCGATCAGATTTGGAGCATCATTGCCTAATCAGATTTGGAGCAACATTGTGTGGCATTTTGGGAGCATATTGCATTAGGTTTTTTGCCCTAATTTGGAGTGCCACCTTGGAGCAGACCTGAGTGCCCACATTTGGAGGGCGATTTTGCATATTTGGAGCAGCGAACCCTAAGTGCTTGCCAAGGAGGAATTCACCCACCTAGGGTTTGATATTTGAAGACTATTTTGCATATGTTTGGTATGTGCAATCATAGCTCTAGATTTGATTTGTAGAGCAGAAATCTGGGCATATGTTTGGCATGTTTGAACCCATGAATTCATTGTAAAATCAGTCCAGAATATTCAGTTTTATAGCAGCAGACTTCTTTAATCAGAAATCAAATGTATTGAACCTATGCTTGGCATTTGGATAGTTGATTTTCATGGTTGCTATCATAGTTGATGTTATCTATATGCTTGGCATAGTTTTATGGATGTCATATGTCTATTGGATGCCTATAAGTGTTTATCATTCCAAAAATAAAAATCAGAATTCAGTCTTAGGGCTTGAGCAAGAAACTAAATTGGAAAAGTCAATCAGAAATCTAGGGCATAAATCAGAAATTTTAGGGCAGATCCCATTGGGGACATTACAGCCTAACAACATTTGAGTAACAAAACAAATCTAATTTTAAATGATAAAATTATTTGTCATATCTTTTTATCCACATAAAGAAGTGCAAGACTTCCCAAATCATTGCAGATTACCTCACACTTCTTGGAGAAGTAAATGGGATAGCTTTAGTTTGTCATTGTAAATGGAATATTATCAAGAACTCACATCCTCTCAACATGCACTGATATCAAAGATGCAGACGAAGAAAACAGAGATAAAATATAAGATAATCCTCATGGAATGAACAAATAAACCATTAAAAAGGTGTTTTTTGTTTGTTTTAGATTAAATAAGAGGGTTCTATTAATGGAGCCCTTTCCCAACCATAAAATTATAAGGCATGTACTAAAGCTGCACAAGCTGCCTATGCCAGACATAGCATGCAAAATAAGAATTATATTCCATAATAAGAATTTTCTTTTCTAGTATGAGATCTGAATATCACATGCCCTTGGTTTTGTGTTTTAATAGTCTGCTTTCTGTCACTCACTTTAGTCCAACCTTTTGCTTACTCCATCTCATAATCTGAGGATGCAGGCGAAGAAGAGACAGACTGATTGATAGAATCTAGAATTGAATCTGGAACTTGAGCACCCATACCCCATTCCTCTACCTGATTTGAGATGTCAGGCCTTGCTGAATTTTGTATGCTGTAAGGAGTAGGAATCATCAATATCTATTGCTCCTAATCCAAACATTTTCATTTTGGAGGGATGTCATTGGACTGAGTTTTTATTTTTAATTCTCCACCTTATCTGAAACTACAGTTTTTCCCCTATCCTCCATATTCTATTTTTCCATAGCTGCAGTGGAGTGAACCACATTAGAGAAACATGGTGGCAAGGGAGGAGGTGTAATCTTCTTTACTGCAGCATCTGCCTGAATTGTTGATGGATCATTTGCAGCTGGTCTCTCTAAATAGTATGATGAGGAATTATCAGTTTCAGCAGAGGAAGGAGCCACTCTTTTAGCTAACAGATTTGAATAGTTTGGTCCTTTCCACAATGTTGCTGGTTTGGCTGAGAGAGACTTTTCATCTTTTCACTCAGAAGCTATATGCCCAACCTGAAAATATTTTCTACAATGAAAAGACACATTCTCATAGTCCAGTATTTTCTTCTATATCCTTTCCTCCACTTTAAGTCAAATTTCATCTATAAGACCTTTAGATAAATCCAACTCAACCTGAATCCTAGCAGAGGTAGAGTGAGCAAGAGCATCCACTTTTGGGGCCAAAGCTTAAAATCTACTTTAATGTATTCTCTATACCTTGAAAACATGAATCTATCTAGAATTGCAATGGAAGATTGGGCAGACAAACCCAGATAGGCATAACAGAAAATAAATTTGTTAATGGATTGAAGCCTGGAAACCAAGGCATTGTTGATGTATACAGCGTCTGGATGATTACTTCCAGCCACGATTTGAGAAGATAAATTTAATATAGCCTTTGGCTATTTAATTTATCTTAAATCAATATTAATGAAGAGAAGCGGCTATCTTAAATAATAAAATAAATAATATTTAATTATTGTTAATAATTATTATGGCCGACTTCCTTAATGTGGCCGACTCATTTAATTGTTATTTTATTCAATAAAGAGGCCAACCTACATGAAGAGACACTTTGTTTTGTATAAATACAAGGTGATGATCCACCATTTGACAATCAAGTTCATTCATGATATTCACGCTCCTTGAAGAAGTTCGCACTTAAGCAGCAAGTCATGATTTGGAGCAGCAGATCATTATCTTGAGCAAATCATCATTCTGTAGCAGCAGATCATCATTCTTCAGCAGCAGATCGATCTCAAGGAGAAACATATTCTGAATATTCGCATCTAGGAGAGGTGCTATTATTCATTGTATCAAATTCGGCCTTGTGTTGGGCCTGAATTGTAAGCAGATTTTTGCACTTATTCCTCAAATATATAAGTGATATATTTGTTGGGTTTTTTCCGCTCGGGTTGGAGGGTTTTCCCAGGGTATCTTGTGGTGTTCATTGTCTTATGTGTTGCATTTTCTGATTGCTTTCATTTCTGATCCTAAAACTAACATGGTATCAGAGCGGGTCTGAAAGAAGAAGTAATCAGAATTGACCAAGACCACAGATTTTAGGAGAAATTGTTTTTTTTGGCAAATTCTGGTGGTATGATCTTTGTCCTTGCAAATGACGATTTTGTGCATTGGAGGACGCCTTTCTTCATCATTGTCTGAGTCGACCTTGCTGGTGTTTAGAAGACATGTTGGAGGTTCATATAAGCAGTATAAGGGCTAGGCGCAGTATCTGGAGATTAAACACAGCCATCCCAAGAAGTTTCGAATATTCTTATGACTGATGCAGCATATAATTCCAGGTTTCCTTCATGGCATGTTGAGTCTTATGCATTATTGTTAGTATGAAGTATAGGCGCAGTCATTAGGGCACTTCATAAACCTTGATGCATTTAATTTCAGTCTTATGATAAGCATTGCAATCATACCTCAAAGGCATTGGTCATGGGCTGAGTTACTGTATGCCTTAGAGTGTGGGAGTTGCTTGAACCGTATGCCATGGTGATTGTTTTATTTCTGAGCTGTAAGTGTTGACAGAGTACATTGCTTTTAAATCTGAGTCTAATCGTTTGTAGAAGCAGTGTTAAGTCAAGTTTGTCGTGATACCTTACGTTTTCCAAGTTTGGTGTCATGTTGTATATGAAGGTGCTGTGAGAGTCTTCTTTGCATGAGTTGAAGTGTTGTTTCTAAGTTTACTTCTGTGAAGAAGATCTGGAAAATTATTGAGAGATAATGAGCAGATCCCAGGAAAGATAAGTGCAAACCTGATGAGCATCTAAGTGCAGCACTTAAGGAGTTTTTGATGAGATAAGTATCTCATGTTGAATAATATTCATGAATTTTATTTTTGTAGTTATTAATTCATGCCATAACATTGAGATAGTAAAACATGTATGCTTCTAGCTTTCTTATTTTTCTCTTTGAGATAGTTGAGTTCCATGAACTATTAGTAATCTCTCCTTAATGCTTTCAGGACGGACCAAGAAGTGTAAGAGATTGCTTTCAAGAGAAAAAGAGCTTGATGCATCCTGTAGGTTGAAGAATGGAGACACAACTTGCAGCCATCGGACTGAGTTGGTGGCTGAAGACATCTCTCTCTCGAAGAACCTATTTAGGTTGTCACTATGATCGGTTTCTTTGAGGAATTAACCTTCAGAGGGAGTCTGTCAAACCAACTGAGGCAACCCTGGACGAGGAGGTCAAGAGGTTGATGTAAGTACTTGGAGATTTAGAGGGAATCTACTGATCCTAAAGAAAATGATGATCCAGTTGAGCCTTTGGAACCTACTGATGGGCCTACAGACATTGTGTTTGGTTGTAAGAGACCTCTTTGGGCTAGGCAAACAGTGCAGGAGGCAAAAAGATTTGCAGCTCCAAGAGGAACTTTCAGAGAAAGCAAGAGACCTCATAAGTTTTCAAGCTATGTTGCTTTGATGAGTCAAATCATCGAGTCAAAACCTTCTAGTGTCGAGGAAGCTACTAGTTTGCAAGTATGGAAAGATGCTATGGTTGAGGAGTATCAATCCATCCTCATGAATGATGTTTGGGACATCGTATCTAGACCTGAAGGCAAATCAGTTGTATCTTCTAAGTGGCTCTTCAAGATCAAGCATGCGGCTGATGGGAGCATCGAGAAGTACAAGGCTAGATTTGTGGTTAGAGGATTCTCTCAGAAAGAGGGGGTAGACTATGAGGAAACCTGTGCTCCAGTTGCTCGTTATACATCCGTTAGGACCATCATTGCTATTGCAGCATCTAGAGGATGGAAGATACACCAAATGGACGTGAAGACAACATTTCTGAATGGTGTGATCGAGGAAGAGGTATACATTGAGCAACCTGAGGGTTTTAAGGTCCATGGGAAGGAGTCTCATGTTTGTAGACTGAAGAAGGCTTTATATGGTCTTAAGCAGGCTCCACGTGCTTGGTATGAGAGAATTGATCGTTACTTGATGGGCTTGGGCTTCTCCAAGAATGATAATGATTCAAACCTGTACTTCAAGGAAATTGATGGCGAAGCATTAATCTTTGTTCTATATGTTGATGATCTAGTTCTTACTGGAGAAGATCACCTCATTATCAAATGTAAGAAGGAGCTAGCTTTTGAATTTGAAATGAAGGATCTTGATCTCATGCACTACTTCCTTGGTTTAGAAGCTTGGCAAAAGCTAGATGGGATTATTCTGAGTCAAGGGAAGTATACTATTGACATCTTGAAGAGATTTGGTATGATGGATTGCAAATCCGTGTCTACACCTATGGAAACCAATTTTTAGAAGCTTAAGGAGGCTGCAGCTAGTTCAAATCCGGTGGATCCTACTATGTATAGGCAGTTGATTGGATCTTTGATGTATCTAGTCAATACTAGACCAAATATTTGCTATGTAGTGAGTGCACTTAGTCAGTTCATGTCTGAACCAAGGCAAATACATCTAGTTGCAGCAAAGCATATTCTATGATACTTGCGTGGCACAGTTGGATAGGGCTTGAGATATTCTTCTGGTGTAGACTTGAAGTTGCATGGATATACTGATTCTGATTGGGCAGGGTGTGTCACTGATCGAAAGAGCACCTCTGGATGTTGTTTCAGTTTGGGGTCTGCGATGATCTCCTAGTGTAGCAGGAAGCAGTCTTCAGTGGCACTGAGCACCGTAGAGGCCGAGTATATTGCAGCTTGTGTGGCAGCTAGAGAAGTAGTGTGGCTTCAAAAGCTCCTTGCAAGATTGTTTGGACCATCAATGGAGCCGACTGTCATTCATTGTGATAATCAAAGTTGTTTGAAGTTTTCTGTCAATCCAGTGTTTCATGACAGAACCAAACATGTTGAGACAAATACCACTATATCAGAGATATGGTAGAGGAAAACAATTCAGTTGAGATACATTAGCATTGATGAGCAGACGACAGACATTCTCACCAAGCCCCTCTCCTGAGTAAAGTTTGTGTACTTCAGAGACAAGCTTGGTATTGTGGAGAATGAAGCCCTAGCTGAGAGGGAGTCTCAGCTTCAGTGATCTTCTATGATTTGCTTTAATACATTTCTCTCTGTTAGAGAGATTTGAGGTGCAAGCCCTTGTTAATGCATTTCTCTCTATGAGAGAATTTCAAGGTGAAAGCCCTTGTTTCCACCCTCTAGGAGAGCCATGGTGGATGTCATGTGTGTGACGCCATGTCAACATCACGTGAGAGAGTCTGTGATGATTTTCTTGTACTTATGCTTTTCACCCTCTAGGAGTAGCCATGGTGAATGTCACGATGAGGAGACGATATCACGATTGAGTGATGGGCACTTATGTACATTTGCCATTCATGGGAGAGCCATGATGGTTAATATCACGATGAGGTGATATGTTCCCTTGCCATACATGGGAAAGCCATGATGGTTAATATCACGATGAGGCGATATGATACTTTTCCATACATGGGTGTTGCCATAGTGGTTGACATCACGATGAGGTGATATGCTATCACGATGAAGTGATATGCTATTTTCACACATGGGTGTAGCCATGGTGTTTGTCATCACGATGAGGTGATATGACTTGTACAGTTGGAAGTATTCCTCCCTAGCTGAGAGGGAGTGTTGATGTATATAGCGTCTGGATGATTACTTCCAGCCACGATTTGAAAAGATAAATTTAATATAGCCTTTGGCTATTTAATTTATCTTAAATCAATATTAATGAAGAGAAGCGGCTATCTTAAATAATATTTAATTATTGTTAATAATTATTATTGCCGACATCCTTAATGTGGCCGACTCATTTAATTGTTATTTTATTCAATAAGGAGGCCGACCTACATGAAGAGACACTTTGTTTTGTATAAATACAAGGTGGTGATCCACCATTTGACAATCAAGTTCATTCATGATATTCACACTCCTTGAAGAAGTTCGCACTTAAGCAGCAAGTCATGATTTGGAGCAGCAGATCATTATCTTGAGCAGATCATCATTCTGTAGCAGTAGATCATCATTCTTCAGCAGCAGATCGATCTCAAGGAGAAACATATTCTGTATATTCGCATCTAGGAGAGGTGCTATTATTGATTGTATCAAATTCAGCCTTGTGTTGGGCCTGAGTTGTAAGCAGATTTCTGCACTTATTCCTCAAGTATATAAGTGATATATTTGCTGGGTTTTTTCCCCTCGGGTTGGAGGGTTTTCCCAGGGTATCTTGTGGTGTTCATTGTCTTATGTGTTGCATTTTCTGATTGCTTTCATTTCTGATCCTAAAACTAACAGGCATTACCAGTAAAACATGGTTCTTCTAGTTCCATGGCCCTTTTTCTTAAATAGAAGCTATATCTTCTATGGATTCACAAAGAAGCACTAAAAAATCTTGAGTGCACTGGTATATCTATATTTCTATTGAAATTTTTAATTTGGGACTCAAAATATTCTAAATCCAAGCATGCAGATTTGCTAGACTTGGCCAAAAAGTACTAAACTTACATATTAGGCCACATTTGGAGAGTTTCTCTTTCTTATACAACACCTCTATGCTCAGGGAAAGAATTGTTGGAAATGTTATCATTGATGTCAAAGCGAATGATCAAGATATCGTCATTGATGTCAAAGTGTATTAGCAAGATTATTGGTTTAATTGTCATTGATGTCAAAGGAAAAAGATCATAAGACCACAATAGAAAATATCTTGGAGGTGATGTGGAACACACTCATTAAGAATACATCATTTAGTGAAGAGGTGTGATTTTTATCCAAAGATTTTAAATGGTTAATAAAGTTTGTGTCTCTTTGTTAAGAGATGTCTCCCTTCATTGAGGCAAGAAGATATAAAAAGAGAAATAATTGTGGAAAGAAGTGTGGAAAACAAGAAGATACATTATACAAGCACAAGCAGATTTGAAGGAAGGAAATAATAAAAAAGATCATTCAAAGGCAGCCATTAAGGAGAAATAAAAAGAAGAAAGAAAAAGTATTCAAAGGCAACAATTAGTCTTAACAAAAAGACATCCTTTTAAAGAGTTATCTCTTTTCAAAGAGATGGAACTCTTCATTGAGATGTAAAGATATAAATAGAGTTTATGAAAAATAAGAAAGAGATGTGTGTGGAATAGAAAGGAAGATCTACAAGTAAAGAGAGAAGTGTGTGTGAGATGTGAGAAGATTAAATAAGAAGAATAGAAAAGAGAAGTGTGTGTAAAGATAAAGAAATTAATTAATTAAATAAAGATTAGTTTCAACCAAGAGTCACAAGGGTATGGTGAAGGGTTGTGTCTCATGTTGAGACAAGATATATAAGAGAAGTCATTCCATGAGATGAAGTGTGTGTGAATGTTTTATCATTCAAAGAAAAAGTGTATGGAATTATATTATGTAGCATAAAGTAAATAAGAGGAATATAGAAGAATGAAGTGAATGAATATTAATTGAAGATTTGGTTATAAACAGTCAAGGGACATGTTGAAGAGCTATGACCATTAAAGAAATAATATATATATATATGAAGAGGCATATCTATTCTAAGAGATGCATCATTTCACTAGGTTATGAATATATAAAAGACATAGTTGATAAACTCGCCAATTGCAAAAACTCGGCAAGCCTGGAAAACTCGACTCGGAAAAAACTCGGCGAAAACTCGACAACTTAAAAAAATGCGTAAACTTCATTAAAAACGCATTTTTTTGCAAAATTCAACGATAAGATGCATCCAATGAGTCAATAAGAGTACATGGAAGAGACAAGCTGAGTCTAGTTGTATTTGATTGATTTGAAAGAAAATTAGATACAAAATTGCATCCTCATGTGCAATGCTCAATGCGTTGATATTGATAGTCTGAAACAAAATGAAAATAGCAAATTGTTTTTGTAAAATTGAAAGTAAATAGTGGAGAGTACCTATAAAATCAAATGAATTTAATGGGAGTTTGAAGGCAATGCCCCCAATGGGATCAAGGGGCAATGCCCCCAGTGGGGTCAAGGGGCAATGCCCCTTGCAAGGGGTCTGGGGGTAGCGCCTCTTATGGGGTCTCGAGGCAGTGCCCTGGGCATGCTCCCTGTCGCGATACAGGGCGGGGTCGAGGCATAGAGCCCTCGCCACCAAGCCCAAATTAAGACCTCCAAAACCACACAAACCTTCATGGTGTACATCATTTTGCATTAACAATAAAACCCAAATTAAGACCATCAAAGCCACACAAACCTTCATGGAACACATCATTTTAGTGTTTTTTCTAAAATAGAGCATGCAAATGAATGAAAAAAATAACTCAAAATGCCTTTTTGTTCAGCCACTTGGGCGTTTTCCTGGTCGTGCGGGTTTTTAAAAAAAACTCGCCGTACTTTTTGAAAAAACTCGCCAAAAGTACTGCGAGTTTTTTCAAAAAACTCGGTTTGAAAGAAAACTCGCGAGTTTTCTTTTACTCGCCGGGTTTTTCGCGAGTCTTGCAACTATGATAAAAGATAATTGCAAGTAGATGTGAGAAGTGCGAAATTTGAAGATAAATAAGAGCTTGTGTGTGACGAATCAGAGTTTATATCAGAATAACACCTGCAGGTCAGAAAATGAGAAGATAAAAAGAAGATCATTAAAGAAAGGTTGAAGACAGATTTGTAAGAAGGATTCATGGCAGATTTGTAGGAAGAGTTTATGGCAGAATTATAAGAATAATATATGCAGATGTAAAAGAGATGTATATGCAGATATAATTGAGGAGGAAAATATAAAAGGAGATCATTAAAGGCTATTTATAAAGAAGATTTATTCTCAAGAAGACAATATTTTATTGAAGAGGTTGGTGCCTCATATTGGAGAGGTTGGTGCGTACAAATTCTACAAGTGGGGATTGGTGTCTCCAACGGGTTGGTGCTCACAAATTGAATTTGAGGGGATTGATGTCTCTTGTAGGTTGGTGCCTACAAAGATTATAAAAGAGATTTATATAAAAACATTATTTTGCTGTGGTTTTCTCCCGTAAGGATTTCCATGTAAATCTGTGTTCTTGTGTTATTAATTGTCAAGATCTTGAATGGTTATTATTGCTATGATTGATTAAGTTTAAATTGGTAAAATTTTGTATTGTACTGATTCACCCCCCGCTCTCAGTATAATCGTGTGGTCATCAAGAATAAGATGCTCTCTTGAACAAGGAATAATGTGCTTGTACTTCATATGAGAATCCTAAGATTCTCTTGCTTCAAACCTGCATCTTTCATATCAGCCTCAGCATCAAGAATAAGCATTGCCTTAAATAGGTGCTCACTTCCCAAGCAGGATAAACCTCTATCAGTTTGAATATTCACTATTGGGTCTTGTTTGCAAGGCATTACAAGAGCCACTAAAACCTTGGGAGCTACCAAAGGGGCTCAGAGCAGAGTGGACCATTGAAGATGGGTCAACTCCATATTTCAATGCATCTCCTGCTTTTCCTGATGCCCCCAGATTTGAAACCAGACCTGCCAGCACCCCATTGACCTCGTTAGGGTTTGCCAAAGAATGCAGGAGATAAACCATTTTGAAAAATTTCCTAGTATGTAGTAAAAAACATTTGTTCAATTGCATTTTGTCCCAAGGAAATCAAACAAATTAAGAATAATTAGCTGGCTTGAGATGTAAGAGATGTTACAGCTCAACACAGAGACATTGTATTTAAATAATTCACCAGTTACAGATTTATCTCATGAAAAAACTACCTTATTTATTATTAAGGAAGCTTTTGAATTTTAGTAGAAACGTGACTTAAAACTTTCAAGAGGCCTGCAGCTGAAGTGTACTCAAAAGGGTTAAGGGTTCCTACAAGGATCGGTTTTAGCCAGGTTTTAGAGTTGAAGGTCTTTCCTTTAGCAATTGTTTATTCTAATCCTTTCTATTTCTTTATATCATGTCATGCCTATTCTTCTAGTCTTCCATTTAATGATTGCATCTTTTGTCTCTCGATTGCTGTAAAATTTAAATCAACAATCTCTTGAATTTTAGTTTATGTATTTGATGCAATAATTTTTCCTCGATATGTGAGCATTGCAAATATGCAATAAATTTCTTCATTGTTTACCTTATCTAAGGTAGAGGATAAATTATGTATAAATTACACATAATTTTTGCTGTATTTTGAGGGAAGAGCAATAGCTTCACCTAGAGATTTCATTCAGCTTGTTTTTGACACATAAATCTTGGATTTCTGTGAGTGCTACATGCTTCTAAGCTGGGACTGTGATGATTCTGCAGAATATTGTTCATGGTGATATCAAGCCAGAAAACCTTTTGGTTACTAGCAATGGAAGAGTGAAAATTTGTGATTTTAGTGTCAGTAGGATGTTCAAGGTAAGAATTCCATTGTTAAGTGTACCATACCATTTTTTTACGAGTATGTCCAACTTAATCACTAGCAATGATCTGATAGAATGCTTATAAATGAGGGATATTTGTGAAATGCTAGTGTCCACAACTGGGGTGGCATGTTTTGTAGATACTAATTTTAGATGATGTTCTCAGGGAAGCAATGATGAGCTTCGAAGGTCTCCTGGAACTCCTGTTTTTACTGCACCAGAATGTTGCTTAGGTAGAATTCCACAAACTTGTTTATTACATAGTTTGTGTTTGAGGGTTCAGGAAAAACAACATATGGTTTTGATCTGAAGGTGAACTTGGATTCTTTTACATGGGGAGCAGACTGATATTTGCTGGCCTAAAGTTATCTCAACTCACTGCAATTAGAGCTTGCATTATACGCAGCCTGTTTAATTCGCATGCCTCCTATCCTGCTTTTTGCAGATTTATAGTCAAGATTCTTTATGTAGATGTTTGCCTTTCTTCTTGTCCTGTAAATGAAAGTGAGAAAAAGAGGATGGAAGAAGAGGTGAAAGAAGAGAAAGGATCATAAGTTGTTTGGTTTTGTATTTTTGCCAACTAAACCTGGTGCCTGTTGTCTTTTCTGTACAGATGTGACATATCATGGTAAAAGGGCTGATGCGTGGGCTTTGGGTGTGACACTTTATTGCATAGTTTTGGGTCATTATCCATTTATCGGTAATACTATTCAGGATATATATGACAAGGTAAATAAACAATAAATCACATCGAAAATAAGAGAAATGATGAAGAGGAGGAATTACTTACATTTTTGTCTATTAATGGTTGTAGATTGTTCATGACCCATTGCACCTACCAGAGGACATGAATCCAGAGCTTGCAAACTTGCTGGAAGGGCTTCTTTGCAAAGGTAAGTAAAGTTTGGATTTTCAGGGAGTCATAACTAAAGAGCTAGTTGTCTAATCATTTTGAAATTCAATATATTTGTGATTCATTATATTTGAAAATCACAGATCCGAGTCAAAGGATGAAATTGGATGCTGCTGCAAGGCATCCATGGGTTGTGAAGGTTAATGGGTCAACCCTGCCAGATCGAGGAATAATGTTCTAGCATTTTGGTCACTGCAATATGCTATAGCTTCCTCTCAGAGTCTAAAGCATTTTAGCAAGGATTATACGTACACTTATTTATGGCCGCTTAGTCAAGGAGGAAATGCTTAGTTTTCTCAGAAGTTTGGTCTTTTGATCATGACATTATTGAGCTGTCCTTTTGACACATTTCCACTTGTCTGGTTCCTCAATTTTCTGTATTTGGAGACATGCATTGGTAGCACTTAAAGTGAGTACTGATGCAATCTAGTTGCCAAAACAACTTCCATATGAAGGCACTGAAGGACCCATTGCTACCACACCCTGCCCTTTTGAGCCTAAACATGCAACCAAGGATATATTAAATTACTAAACAAGGTTGTTCAAATTGAAAGCAATGAGGTATGGAGAGCCAGGAGCATGGATTTTGTTCCTAGTGACAACATTGTAGATTCTATTGTGTAGCGTGTGGTATAAGATATCATAAACATAAGTTTGCAGTGGCCATTGATGCCATTCGGGCTAGAAATGAAACTATATTTCAAATTGTAAGTCCCTGTTATAGCGAGGTATCTGGTCAAGGCTTGTTTTAGTGGTTTCTACATGTAATTTTTGTGTTTTGGGTAAGCTTTTTAAATATTTTTGCACAAGTGGTTTTGGTGTCAGGGTAATGACTGTTGATCCCAGACTTGAAATTGTTACCTGACTTCATGCTGTTCATTTCGAGGATCCGAGGCTGGGTTTGATCATTTTACAATGGATGCTTATATTGACTGGATGATGGACTGGAAGGTGTTACAAGGGCAGAAATAAAATGTAACTTGTTTGTTTTTTCTTACTACAGATGGCTTATGTTTCAAAGCCATATTTCAGTTCAATATTAGCAAGAACGGTTACCCTTGCTATGGTTAGGTACTTTATTCGCTCTTTGAGTTTTGTTGATTTGGCAGTGTTATTATGGAAATTTGCAATGTCCGTCTTCCATGAAATCCTTATTGTGGATTATAATTGCATCCAATTTAGCAAGCCCATTAAAGAACTTCTATGTTTGTAGATTGCCATGCTAGAGGATGCTGGATTTTTTCTGGTCACCATACAAAGTAAATTGTAATGGTGAGTTTGGAAAATTGAAAAGTGTAACCCATGTGTACAGAACATGTATTCATGATGTATGAATAATTTAACTAATTTTCCACTTCTTTAGTTAAATGATAGTTTTTGAAGCCTGTATTTGTTGGACGTTCGAGGATCTCTGCAAATCAATGTTCTGCAGTGGTAAGTGTACTGTGTAAAATAGCTGTAGAATTGGTCATAGTTATCAGGAAACTCTAGTACATGAACAAGGTCCATGTCCCCATCCCCTTGCCTGCAATTTTGGTGACTACACACACACACACACAAAACTGTATTCTTGTTCATTTACTTTTGTCTCCTAATTTAATATTGTACCTGCCACCATACCATTACCTCTACCCCCACCTCTCCAGGCAACTATGGAATTAGTATATACAATTGAATATGAACAAAATGAATAACATCATTATAGCTCAATTTTCTCCTTCGAAATCATTGATCAGCCCCGGGTGTATGTAAGAAGGCTAAATTAACACTAATAATTTTTTTTTAATATAAATCTATCAAAGGCCAAATCTTTCACAAACACAAAATGCCATTATAAATCACTGGATGGCCACCTAAATTTAGTCATGAATATGTACAAACTTCACTTCTGCTCATACACGAGACTCCTCGTTTATTTTGATTGCGCAGCAAAGGCTTCTAAAATGTGGGTGTGCGACTATTTTAGGTGATTGTATGTTATGGTCTAGGTCATATGTGTAAAAGTAGCATGAAAGATCAGAGTTCAGCGAGAGTGGTCTGAAGTAAAAGAAATCTCTATCTTATCATTTGTAGCAAAAGAAAGAGACCAATAGCTGACTATATTTTTTGATTTGCAATATAAAATCCAAGTTTAATTTTGATCTGAAATTCATATGGAAGATGTTTATATTGTGGAAGATTTCAAATGAACCCTACTTTTTTAAACAAAAAATTCTCGTTTTCCTCCCTTTTTACACGATCTATTTGGGACAAACCATAAATGGCTGTAACTTTTAACAAAAAACAAATCATCAGCCTTGATTCTTGGGGAATAATATAATGGTTTCAGAAATTATGCATGAGATTCACAAATAGGCGTTGGGAGTTTAGGATGACTAGAGAAGGTACAATAGGAGGGCAAAAACCAAAATTCTGACTTAATATTTCATTTAAATTTTCCACGTGATCATAATTCTGACTCAATGTGACAAATTACCATGAGGCTGTTTGGATACCATTAGACTTGAGCTTGGCATAGGGTTCATCTTAGGGATTGGGCCAAAATTCTTGCAAAGTTTACATAGATATGGCATGCTTGGAAATGTTGTTCAATATTTGAAAAGATAATTATGCTCATTTTTGGCTGTTTTGTTGACGTTCATTTTTTCATGTAGTTCAAGTCTGATTTGTTCCAATGTTTTGTTACTGATTCAAGTGCAAGCTAATAAAGTTGTCCTTGAAGTTGTTCATCAATAATTGCTTCTTGACCACTAGGGTAATGCATCATGAATAGTTGCCAAAGTTTGGTTGACCTGTTCTTCTAACACGAGTCAATCATGTCTTGTGGGTGTTTATGTGGACATAATCATAATGCTCGTGGGCATGGCTCATGATTCTCATGCATCTCATCTCAACCACCTCAATGTAGAGCATGGGATGTGGTGCTCACGGTTGGTCCCAACATTTCCACCCCCCTTTAGTTTCATCTCAACATCATTACAAAGGTGCTTCTAGTGGGTGGGACGATGGCAAGTTTCTTTGCCTAATTTTTGGCTATTTCTCTTGTAGGAATGATACTTCAGTGCTTGATGATGAACATGTTAATGATGAAGGTACACCTACATGTTGGGAGCCTATCCCTAATAGTTGAAGCAGATTGTATGATTGTGATGTCCTCTCACAATTGGTTCCATACCTTTTGCTAATTAGTGGCTTTACCACTTTTTTTTGTTCTCTTTGAAATACGGGGGTGACTTTTGCCACCTACCTTTTTAAAGTTAATATGGTGTATTGTTATCTTTAAATACAATAATATTAGTGACACTACTCATCAAAAAAATAAAAATCTAATACATTATTACACCTAAAGCATTTGATTCATGGAGTTTTCTACCTTATTGAAAGAACAAACTTTATGTTCCTTAGATTTAGATACTAGCATATCTATCTTTAGAAAAAGCTATCTATAATTTGTCGAAATATATCCTTCTTGAGACACCTATTCCAGTTATATATGAAATAATAATTAAAAAATAGGTGCCTTGAGAAGTGTATCTCTTGGTGTATTATAAATAGTTTCTTTTAACAATAGGTATACTAGTAGCAACATTAATTTCATAATTAAATAAATTCGTTAAGAGTAATAATAGTGCAATAACATTAGGGAAGATAAAATGAGAAATACACAATGTTGTAATTGTCAATAAAATGTGTCCCATATAAATGAGAGAAATTAAAAAAAACAATTCATTTTCTTTGAAACAAATTTCTAAGTACATCACATCATTTATCATATAATAATTTTAGTCTATGTTCTTCACCTTTTCTATTGGCAAATTGTTTCCCAATTTCATTATTTCATAGTTGTCTTATGTAAACAATGATATTATTCTTAGACCTTGTGAGAACGTTACATGAAATAGTCATAAATGTCAACACTATTCTCTTTTTGTCTTATGTTAATAGTTGCTTTTGAAAGAGTCAGGATCGTGTGATTTGTGTATTGTCAATGCTCAAGTCATTTGTAAGGCTATTTGAGTTGTGCACCTTTTCTTATTGGTGTAACTAGAATTGTATGTGGAGGTTGGTCTATAAATAGTATCGTTGAGTAATTGTCAAACTCAACCATAAAATAGTTCGGCCAACTAAGAATAATTTCACACTTTCGGCCAATTAAATAGTTCCGGGCAAAATCGTTATCTATTTGGGAAAAAAATTTAGGGGAAAATAAAATTGTTTTCTATTTTTTATTTTATGTCAACTCAACGCCATTTTTTCTAAAATTTTCATCAATTCATTTTTTTTTTAAAATTTATAAAAGAACTAAAATAACTTTTTTAAAATTTGAAAAATTATAGGAATAGGCTTCATCAAGAGTTTTACATTTAATTAGTTTGCATCATTTTGAAATTCAAAACATAAAGACCACTTTTATGTGGTCGAAGTTGATAATTTTTGTTTGTGTTGCCCAATTCCCTTTATAAAGTGACATAGATTTGTATTTTTACCCACTTACATGTTTGTATATTATATTTCAAATAAGTCCTAGAGCTCCATTTACAAAATTTAGTTTTATCCAAATATTTTAAGTGAACATGACCTACGTATCCTTTGCAATTAATAGCTCCACATCAAATTCATCATTTTGACCTTTTAGTACATGACACTAGCCACTTTTGTTGCAATGCTATGTGCAACATGCTATTTCAATGAATACATTTTTTTGTTATGAATATGCATACTATCATTTGTGGCATAAAAATGAATACTATCATCAAATTCTTTAGTGGTTGGTGTTTCTATGCAAATGTTAGTTCTTGTCATCAGTGACTTCTAATTGTGAATAGTTGGATTTGCATCTTGAATTTGTGAAAAGTTGATGAAATTGTTGTTGGTAATGCTTTCTTGTTCTTATCTAAACATTTTATCTTAAGTAACAACTATTTTGAATTCTTCCTATCATAATTTAGTACATATGTTATCCATATGGTAGTTTATCATTGATAGGAGGCAACTATTGTGAATCTCCAACTAGAATCATAGATATTTGAAAAAAATGGTTTTGATGAGTGTTTACTATTATAGAGAATCTCTATAGAAATGAATTATATGTATTGAAATAGAAAATATTTTCCTATGTTGACCAAAATAATAGATATAACTTCAAAACTAATGTTTGTATTTTGAGAAAATGCTTGACATAGTCATGTGTCTATATTTTGTAACAAATTTTGTCCAATGAAGCTCATTTTATCAATCAATATGCATTTTATGTAGTAAATTTCTTGATGAATTTCTTCTTGGAAACTTATGTCTTGATTTTTTTAATTGAGCAAAATTTGTGATCGAGATTTAGAGTTGTGAGTGGATTGTTGAGGCTTTAATATTGAATGTTAGAACTCCAATTGGTACAAGTAATAGAAGTAAAGAACTCTTCGAGAATGTTGCATTTTCAAGAGATTGATGGATGATAACTAGATGCGATTTTTTTGTTGCTCTAGTTCCTCAAATAATCATGCATAATGGAAATTTATGTTGAGATTGATGGTAATGTGCCATAATTATATCAACTATTTCTTTTTGTTTAGCACCCCAAGTTCCATAATTCATATTTTGTGGCATATCATGTATGAGAAACCCATTATCTTTCATGGTGTTCATGATTTTTTTGTTCTATTTGTGTAATTTTACCATGATGCTCATTAGAACATGGTGTTTGTCTATCGATATTTGTTCTTCTAAACATATCTATTTTAGTCACTTCTATAATTTGTAGCTTGGATATGATTTTCCTCATGTTCTGTTGAAGAGGTTGATTATCTTCAATTTCAGAATTACTACTATTTTAAATAATTTTTAGAGTAGTTGTTGAAGTCACATGCCAAAAACTATAATTGAATGACTCCCAAGCCGATATTATTGCATCATTTTAAAGTCCAATATTTCTTTTGATATCATGAAATGGCTTGTGAAGTAATAAGTCAAACCAACAAAAATCAATCCATTTATCTTATTTATGTGCAAGGATGGGTTCAAACCTTGGGAATTCTCTCACGATAGTTGCCATACCCCTTGCTTACCATTTGCCATCTCTTTGTCACCTTGGATCATATGTCCAAAATTTAGTTGCATCAATAAGTCCATTAATGAAGGATTTCACATGTTTTTCATCATTTTCATCATTTTTAACTTCAGGTTTCAACACTTCATGTGAAACATTTAGATTGATATTTTTTTGCTACTCTTTACTAATGAAATTTTAACATGTGACACGTTTCTTGTGCCTCAATGCTTTTTTCTATAATTGTTTTAGTGTTCTCAATGTTTGCAAGGTGTATTAACATTTGATGATAATTTTTTTTGAACTCTTTATATATACTTCACAATGTACTTGATTAACATAAAAGAGGGGTAATTTTTTTATTAAAACAAGAAGTACAAAGCAAGGGCATCAAATAGCCCTATCAAGCTCCACCAAATGATCCAACTGTTGAGACAAATCTGGGGGTAATTGACCTCGACCCACCAAATTCCAATCATGAATATGATCAGAAGCCCATTTAGCCAAACAATCAACAACAACATTCCATTCTCTAGGAATATGAGTGAAAGTAACAAACTCCAAAGAAGCACAAAGGTTAAGAATATGATCAACAATCAAAGCCAAATACCAGCTAACATCCTCTAAATGTCGTCTATTCAACAAGTTCACCACAACTTGAGAATCAGACTCACATATGATCTTTCGCCATCCCAATTGACTTCCACGCTCCAAAGCCAATAAAATGGCATGAGCCTCCATTAGATTATTAGTATGAAGACCCTTATAAACAAAGAAGATAAATTGAACGTCTCCAAAGTTGTCTCGACCAACACCACCAGTTCCAGTATGACTCGGGTTTCCTCGAGAAGAGCCATCCGTGTTGATTTTTAAGACGCCCTAAGGTGGAGGAGACCATCTCCCCTCCCTATTCACTTTCGGGGTAGGATGTCGACATCTGTTACGCATGAGATGTCTTTGCGGAGGAGGAAGATGAAGATTACAACAACCAACATCACAAGGAGCCATTGATGAGTTAGATCACACTTCGCCGCAACAATCTCTCCCATAAAATGCAAAATTTCCCACCACAAGCGGGGGGCCACCGACGTCACATCTTGAAAAATTTGACGATTCCTCTCGAACTAAAAGTTCCGGATAATAAAGGATGGGCCAAGAGCCCAAGTAGCTTGAAGAAATGAAGTAGAAAGAGGAGCCCTGCCCCACCGATCCATAAACTCAGCTAGTGAGGAAACATTCCAATAGGGCATATTCCACACCCTCCACCAAAAATGCCAAATCTCCCTAGCATAGCAACATTGGAAGAAGAGATGAGAGACACTCTCCTCATAGTTATGACACAAAACACACATTGAAGGGCCTTGGAAACCCTGCTTACATAAACTATCCCAAGTAAGACACTAGTTTTGAGCATGTAGCCATATGAAAAATTTGCACTTGGGCCATTACAACTTGTGCCAAACTTGCTTCCACCAAGGGACCTCAATATCCCCAAACAACTGCCTACCAAGCTACTTATAACAAGCAGACACATAGTACTTCCCAGACAAATTAGAACCATCCCAAGCCACGACATCAGGTCCCCTCAAAGAATTACAAGTACGGGAAGCTAGAAGCTGAGCTAGCTCATGCCTATCCTCCTCATACCCCTCAGGTGGCCACTCAGAAGGATGCTTCCAACGAAAGCTAACAACCGATCCACAATGTTGTGCAACCTTACAATGTACTTGATTACAACATGCTTGAAAATAATGGATTGACAATAAATATCTACTCCATAATTGTATTATATTGTGATTATGTGTAATTATTCATCATTTTTTCTAATAATTCTTTTTTAGTTCTTTGAACACATGTTATAATCACTTTGCATACTATACTTTCAGTGGTTAAACACTTGACCTATAAACTATTCATCCTTTCTTAAATTCACATACACCCTCTACTCATTACATGTCATTCTACACAATGGAGGATCTCTTCATAAGCATGTTCATATCTACCTATGCGTTGGCTTGTATTTCAAAGACATGGAAGTTGTTCAAAATTTTGTAGTGCCTATCATTGATAAAAACTAACAATTTACTAGTTACATTGAAACATCAAATTTATATATAGAATTTACTAGTTACTAGTTACATTGAAACATCAAATGTATGTTTTGTTATGTGGACCTTCTTGATGATTTCGTATGTGAGCAAAAAAAATAGAAGTATTTCTTTGCAGTTTTTTATTCATGATTATTTGTTCATATTTAGTGCTCCATCCAATCATATGAGTCCATGCATGTGTGATGAACCTCAATGTTGTCATTTATATCTAAACCAATAATCTGTTATTTTCATTTCTTTTTGTAGTATCTCTTTTTGAAAAATTGTTTCACGAATGCATGTAGTGTGCCATTACATGAGAATTATCAATAATATTTGATTTTCACCAATTTTTTCATGGATTTATTGGTTGCGTTCCTAGCACTAATGCATGCAAATCAAGTCAATATATATATGTTGCATTCAAAGTGAAGAATATTGTGGACAATCCAATAAAAGATGTCAATTAATTCAACATGACATTTTTTCTAATATGATTGTGTACTCCTTAAGGTTGTTCCAAATCACATTAAACAATTAGTTAGAATTAGGATACTTTTTTATATGTTCACGCAACTCGTTGGTGATTGATGTCTTGAAGACTTTTCTTAAAAAAAGTTAGAATTGAAATTTGTGTACATTATCTCATGATCCTGTTCATCATTTAATATCTAAATTGTGGGTGTTGACCATAAAAAAATTATGTAGATGTACTTGTGTCATCCATGGCCATACAATCACATCTATTAGGAAGCAATTTTGAAAATGTCATATCAAGTTAGCCTAACATCACATAATTATAAGAGACGCTCCAATTCTAGATCAATGAATCAAGTCTTAGATATTTATTAGATATTTACCTATGCATTAATTAATTCCATCTTTCTTGGGGTAGTGGACGATGGGAGGTTATTGATATGTGATCAATATCATTCACATCAACAGTAAATTATATATGAACAAAGTTTAGTTAATTGAATATATTTTCATCAAAGTTTGAAGAAAATTCAATGAGAACATTTTTATCAATTTGGACATCAAAATAAAACTTGTCATGTTCAATTTCGTATTTTAATGCCTTATCTGTGTATTGCTCTCTATTGACTATAAATTTATAATTTGTACTATGTTGATCCCTCTAAACAATAAGGATTTACTCATCTTTTATTTGATGTGATAAAATCCTAGAAATATCTTTTACATCTTGTGAAAAAATTATTATGTCCCTTATATTTATATTAATCTCCAATTGCATGTCACTTATAGGATTGGGTTGACACGTATTATGATTTTATACCTATATAAAGTTTACAAGTTTTGGTGGTTGTGACTTGGGATCCATATTGTTTGATGTTAAAAATCAATTATTAATTTTCTCTTGATGACATATAATGCATACACGATCTTCAAGTGTTTTTGAAACTTTTATTTAAAGGTATCATTCTTAGACAATTATAGCACACGTTTAGTGAAACGAAGTGATGCAGATGAAGTTGAAAAAATATTTGGAAAATATTGAGATCTCTATGAAGTATTCTATTAGAATCTTTATATTTTGTACATTATTTCAACATTTATTTTATGCTGAGGTGCAATATATGGTGTTTCAAGTACACAATCTATTGATATTGAATTTTTTCTTTAGAATTCAAATCAATATTAGTATTTGACCAATGTTAGTACCTTTGAGTAGCGTGATGATTACATTGTTGTCTTTTTTAAATTTCAGAATTAATTACATGATTTAAACACACTTGACTTTGTATTCTACTTTTTAATACATGTTTCTCATCTTGAGATTTTCATGCACCACTTCTCATGATTTTATAATTCTAATTCTTCAACTATCAATTCAACATTTTGTCTAGTAGATCTTTCTCAATCACTATTATTTCAACATTTTCTTAGGTTTTCTCTTTCAAATATATGTTATTTGTTGTCATTGCTATCTTTTATATTATTTTTGTTGCTCCTTATTTTGAAATTCAACCTTGGTCAAGCCATGCCTACAAAATACAATGGATTATATCATAATTTTTTTTAGGTAAGTAGGGTTGAGTATCAAATTTATCTCTTGATATGGAAATAATATTATGATAAGAAAAATGTGCATTTGTATATAAGAATGAAATTGAAAAAATTAATAAATACAATATCTTTATTTACAATACCCTCCTTTTTAAGAGTATCATGCAACTCATATTCCTTTGAGCACAAAATATCCTAAACAATTTATTTCATTAAACAAACTATGAACACTAAGTAGCTCAATATATCTATACCATTTAATTAAGTGCCTAATTGGGAAGTTATACCATATTTTCTTGATTCCATTTGTATGCATAAAATCTAGAAGTTTAAGCATCGAGAATGGGAAATCTTGTTGATTGAATGGTCATTTGAAACATGAAGAGGCATATTAGCTAGTGAAGGGTCATGCTTGATAAATCTGAAGATAAAGATATGAAGAATGTGGAAATTTTGAGTTATTTATTTAATTTATACTAAAATAGATTATTATAATATATTTACATTTCCTATTTTAAATACCCTCTAAATAACTAAATACATAAGTCAAATTAAATCTCTCCTACATATTTTAGGTTTATAGTTTCCCTTAAATTTTCCTCTACCATTTATAACCATTTATAGTTTCCCTTAAATACAATGTTCAATACCTATTGATCATCTTAACTAAATCATACTTTGTTTACTTCTCTCCAAACTTAGTTTCATGCTTTCTTATACAATTGTCATAAATTCTACTCAAAGTAATCTACGAAATCTCTATGTGGATAGCTATTCAAACAATGAAATAAGACTTCTTGTTTTGGATTCTATCCATTCTTAATAACATATCTTTATTTATATCACCAACAAGTTCTAACACAATAAAAGTTCTAAAAAAATATTAGATAAAGCTTATTTTTGTCAAGTATACAAATTTTTTAGAGACTAAATAGAAACGAGTATCTAGTTATTGTTTGACTATTAAACGAAACAATATTATTTTTTAATTTTGTATTAATTTGATTAAAAAATGATATTACAGGAAGATGACCAATAAGTCTGAAAGATCCATAGCCAATGCTCAAAGGAACAATAAGACTTACCAAACATCAATCTTTAATAAATAAGTCTTTAGTGGCTAATTGTGAAAACAAATAACTAGTAAAAATCATAATGTTTGTCACTTAAATGGTGACCTAACATAGCGGAGAAGATGCATGTTTGGGAAATTGTGAGAACATCCCATACCTTTCAACCACAAAGCCAATGAATTATGGTACTCGTGTTCAACAAATTTGAGTAAAAAGTGTCCCTTTCCATAGGTTACATGATGCACAGGGATAAAACATTTCAAAGACAAATGTGTTTTCAAGTTCTATTAATGAATCTACTGAAGGTGTTTGAAACCCAACTTTGCAAGATTCTACAAGCTTTCCTCTCCAGGCCTAAATCCTTAAAGAAGGTTAGGTAAGTGGTGTTTCTTGCATCAGCTCTCACCCATATTCATTCTTGGAAATTTCAAACCCTCTATACACTCTATAGGGTCTATTCAAATTCAAACTCAGTTGTGGTGAACTCAAGAACCATGGTTTTCACTAAACCCTCAAAGACACCTAAGGTTTTGGCAATTTTATTGACAATACATACACTCAGACCTACATATCTCACTCATATGGTTTAATTAGGAATTATTATTTGGTGGGAACCTGGGCATAAACCTAATGAATATTTCCTCCAAGTTTCATGAATTTTCCATGGTCAAAACAAAATATATGATTTTTTTCACTCGCTAGAAACCCTAGTTTTGAAACAGGGCAGCTAGTAGTAAATTTACTATTACTTGCTCAAAACTTCATGAAATCAAACCAAACTAGCTGCATTAGGTTCTTAAAACATAAAGCTAACTTTCCATCAACTTTCAAACCTGCAACTATCCCATATAGGGCAGTGCAAGGCTGTTTTCAGACTGTAATTGCAGAAAATTGCAGAAAATTGTCAAGAAAATAAGGTATTTCCATCAAAAATCCTCCCCATATTCTTGGAGTGTGTATTCTCATTTATTCTAATGTGAATTAACATGAAAAATAGTTACCATTTGAAATTACATGTTTTTCTATCAAAAACCTAGATGTAACCTAATGTTTTATGCCTTAAACTTGCAAAATGTGCACTTTTTTGTAATTTTTCAAGCAAGAACTACAAAAAAAGCATGAATTGAGACCTTACAAGGTCTTCATGGTATTATAAGACCTTATTGGACTCAAAAAACCAAAAAATACAATTGAGGAACAAACCCCAACCTTCAACAAGCCAAAAATCACCTAGGACTCCTTAACAAGAGAAGTGATACTTTAATATTAACTTTATTGATAGGATGTGGATTTCTCACTGATCTAGCATAACCTTGATATGATTGCAAGATAAGAGATCAAAATGACAACATGAGGGTATGATAGCTTGATAAGTGATGAGGATGGGGGACGACAACCTCTAGATATAGAGTCTTGAAGAGGCAAAATCAATGGATAAGAATGATTGATGATGAATGACTAAGATTGAATGAGGATTAGGGTTTGGATAAAAAATGTAGTCATGTGACAAGCAACACATGAGGGATATGATCTAGGTTTTGGATTGGGATAAATATAAAAATCCTTATAGGAATGACTAGGATTAAGAGGTTTAGATGAAATGAGTGGGTAAGATTAAAAATTAGTTTGACTTTTGGGAGGTGTCTAGGTTCAATGAATATGGATGAGTTAGACATGTGAAGGGGACACTTATCATAAAATAAAAATTTAGATTATGACCCATGTGAACAAGATGAAGGGCTAGGATTATATGGACAAGGATAAAGGATAAAAGGGAATTAATTAATCATGTGAAGGGAAAATAATTAAATAAATAGTAAATATCTATTTAATTAAAGCATTAAGATAAAAATGGGAAAGGATGCGAATTAATTAAATAAATAAGGAATATTTATTTAATTAATATGTTTAGAATATGCTAAAATTAGGTGTGGTTGGGTAAGGTTAGATTTTAGGTATCTACATTTTGTCCCCCTTTGATATGATGTCGTGAAGTGACATATCAAATAAGATTAAAACATAGTGGATGAGAGAGGATAATGATCATTGACATGATGTCCAATTCAATGGGAGGATGGAAGAAAGGATGAAGAAGAAAATATTAGGATAAAGAAGAAAATATTAGGATTAGGTGATGGGATTCTCCCTTGAGAGGACATGCGGGTTAGGAGAACATAGGTGTGATATCGAAATGGAAGGGAACACTGAGGAATTGAGAAGATGAAGTAGATGAAAGGGAATGAAAGGAGATGAAAATGAAGGGGAATTTGGATGGATGATTGATAGGTTATGCTAGTATGTATTGAGAAATCCTAAGTTTTGGTATATCAAAGGCAATTGTGCACTAAGGTATGAAGAACCCAGGTGACAATGTAACCTTTGCATGAACTTGACATTCAAACAATGAAAAACATGACAAACAAGATAAAGATGATGCCCCACTATAAACTAGTTGTGATTGTAGCATCTTAAATTGCCATCCTTGACAATTTCACACTAGGTTTTGCTCCCTCCTATGTGCATGGACTTAATTGTACATCTAATTTCGTAAATTATGCATTTTGTGACCCATTTGGACATTTATCAAGAAATCACATGTACAAAACTGAGGTACACATTTAATATTTTTCTTTTGACATTTTACATCATGTACAATAGGGTTGGGGCAATGACGCCTTGTGCGAATTTGTCCCCCTATTTTGGCTCCAATTTTTAATATGTCAGAGTTGGAATTTTATTATTTGAATTTCAAATTTCAAATGTCAGCTATCAGGGTTTAATTTTTGGGAAATTAGAATAATTACATATAAATGCCTAGTCATTTCACCGTTTGAAAGAGAATAAGGAGATCTAACAAGAATTGGAAATCAAGAGAATTATCAAGCAATTATTATCAAGTCAAGAGCATTCAAGAAAATAATTATTACAACATTCCATTGTCAAAGCATCATGTCAAGTTTTATGTGAGTTTGTTCATGCATAATTTTTTTTTGTGAGGATTAATACTTGTAGGTCTTCAAAGCAAGCCGAGCCAAATTGAAATCAAGCCTTGAGGATATGTGCATGACTTCAGTCCTTCAAGGATATCAAATTTGAGTGGTGAGTTGAAATCCATTTTTGATTCATCATTCGTTTATCATTTAGCCCCTATCCCTGAAAATGATAAGCTCTCTATCATTAACATTACCATTGTGGAGGTGGAAACACTGACACAGGGTTTGACCGAGGCAAGCCCCTATGTGGCACAACCCTTCCTCTCTCTTTGAGTGTGAAAGTTATATATCTAAAGAAGATTGAAGACCATTTCTTCATTGTTGCATTCAAACCCTACAACTTGACAAGATACAAAAACTCAATTATCTTAGCAATCGACGAAGATTTGATAGTGAGATCTAAAAGGAAGAAGCCTTTGATTAGACACCCGAGGACTATGAAGACAGATTGAACATTCAACCACCCAGACATAGGCACCCTGGGCGACTTAGTCCTCGAAATTAAACTTCAAATTTATATGACAAGTGCACACAAATATGCTCAGTCTATTTCTGAACATCAAATTTGTCTGTAACTTTCCAAATTTGTTGTTTTTACATCATAGTAGTGCATTTTCATTGTTAGTTATTTGCATCATTGAATTCCATACAAAATCCATTTCAAAGCATTCTAATTCAGATCCTAGGGTTGATTGACTCACCTTCAGGTTGCAAGTCAATCTCATATCCCAACCAATCTCAAATTCTAATGATAACATGGCTCGAAAAATACATAAAATTATAAGGTGAAGTCCTAGGGTTTCAATTTTCCACCTTATCAGTGAAAAACCAAGATATAGATAGATCTAGATGGCCATAAGTAGGTGTAGCCATGGTTCAAAAGATAAGATCAAAGATCAAAAGATAAATCAAAATAAAAGACTCACTACAAACATGTCATGCAACCAACATATCTCTTTCCAAAGATAAGATGATGATGAATAATTATGCTTACTTTAGGATTTTATAATCACCTAAAAAAGGCTTGCATAAAGATGATGATTGATTTATTATGCTAGACACAGGGGTACAAAGGAAATTGATGATTGGATTTGACTTGGCAACATGTGGATAAGCAAGAAGAAATGATAAAAATATGATTAATTGATAGGCAAAAGGATACAACGATTGGTTAATGTTTTATAGCTAGGATTATGTTATGATTTTGATAAGGATTTGATATCTTGGATGCAATGTTTGGATTGATTTTTCAAGTGACAGTCTGCAGAGGACAAGATTATGATTTTTGAAATGGGATGGGTATGATAGAAGATAGGATGGGTTGGTGGGGTTGATTTAGTATGGGATGAAATTTTTATTGATGGATGATGGGACGAGATGGGGATGGATTCCAAATGCATAAGGCTTGAATATCAATGCATTGAAAACTAAGGATATGCAAGGCTAAACCCTTGACATAATGTAGATGAAACTTTCACATCTAACACAAGGAAAAGAATGAGGGAGGGAAAGATAGTGATGGATGGAATGATGGGATGACATGAATCAAGGATCAACGACAAGCCACAATAGGTTTATTAGGGATGAATGGATGGGTGTTACTTTATTATGATACAAAAAGATGGAAATTATAATGGATGGGAGATAGCATCCTAAGAGTTGGTGGATAAGAGACTACTAAACATAACGCTTGTTTCTAGGTTTTCACCATGCTACTTATCCAAGGTGCCACCGAAGTGGTTTTCACCATTGCATGGATTATTTCTCTTTATTATATTTGGATTTTTTGATATTTTTTTTGGATAAATGAGACTTGATGATGTTGCGATCAAGGTGGGCGCTCTTTGATAGATGAATGATGATATTGAATGGATGGATGCAAATGATGATTCAATGAAGGTGGATGATATTGTATTGTAAAAATGGAGTGAACTTAGGTATGATCACAAATATGCTCACTACAAAGGCATTCATGTGTCGCACATAAAGGAGCTTGGAAAACCTTTGGATTAAAGTGCGACAAGGGGTCACCATTAAAGGTCCGTTGAGATACATTGCCAAGGGGGATGAATGATGGATGTATGGATATTGGCGGATTGGGTGAAGTGAATGAATTACGTAAAGATAGGATGAAGACTTAAGATCAACAATTTCATGTTTTGACATATTGTGTTGATAGATGCCCTTAGTTATTTTGGATGATAGGGAATGAGAGGTGACCAAATTATGTTCTTTCTTGCTTTTATTTTTTACTTTGATTTTTGCAAATTCCAATAATGTTTGATTTTGATTTTGACTAGAGTAATTTTGTTTACTTTTCTTTCTGTTTGGATCTCCATTTGATAAAGGCCTTTTGATTTTTGACTTTTTATTGATAGCCTTTTTCTTTTGAGATGACACTTGTTGATCCAAGTCTAGGATATGGATGGATATAGATGAGGCAAATAAGTTGTATGTGATAGAAGGATGTGTGGATTATGAAAGAGGTTGGTGATATGTACAATAGATGCTTCATGACTATCCTTATCAACATTGTTAATGTCAAATGATGCTTGCATGAATTTAGTGGGAGAACAATTAGGATTAGTAGGAACAACATTAGATGGTTCATACCCTAACCCATGATGCTCAATGTGGAAGGTATGTAGCTTATATTCTTCAATTATGAGATCTTTAATTTTAGCCTTGGTCTCGGGGATAGTGTGAGAGGTGGGTAGTGATGAAGGATCAATGTATGTGGATGAGAAAGATGGTGCGGTATTGGTAGGAAAATGTTGTGAAAGGTCATGGATGATTTCTAAGAAATTATAATATTGGAATGGATTTTGATCAACAAGTATGGTCGCTTTAGTTCCATTACATGGGAACTTGATGCATTGATGGAATTTGGATGGAATGGCTTGCATGACACAGATCCATGGGCGGCCAAGAATGATGTTGTATGGTAGATCAAGGTCTATAATTTGATAAGTAGTTTTGATAGTAGCTGGTCCAACCTAGATGGGTAGCTTTATGGAGCCTTTGGATTCACACTCAACTTCATCATATGCTTTGATGGTAATCTTTTTTGGGGATCAAAATCATTGAAATATCCTAACTTTTTTATTAGACTCAAGCTACAAAGGTTAAGTCCTAATCCATCATCTACTAGGACACACTTAATTGTGGTTTTATGGATATGGGCTTGAAGGTAGAGTGCATTATTGTGAGATGGGTCGATGGAAGGTAAATATTTAGTGGAGAATGTGAGAGATTTCAAAGATGATAAGTGTCCTATCATGTCTTGAAATTGGGTAAGATTAATGTCATTAGGGACACGAGCGTCTTGGAGGGATTTCTCAAGAAGCTCTTTGTGGATGGGGGATGTTTTAACTAGCTCAAGGATAAGTACTTGTGCTTGAGTTTTGCTCAAGTGGTCAAGTATGTGATATTTGTTTGTAGGTTGGGAAGAGGATGAGGCTCCTTAGATGGTGACTTGACCATGTCAGGTAGTGACAACACAATTAGGCACTTTGAAGGTTATAGTAGCTACTCAAGAAGGAATTTGTTCAATGCGGTCGATGACAAAATCGTATGAGATATTGTTGTTATAGTTATAAGATGCATAAGGTTTACCATCATTATGCTAAGGGAAATATTTCAATATATATAAATATGTGACTCAAAAAATAACTCTACAATGTATGACATGTAGTCACCCCACAATGTTGAAACTGAAAGACTAGAAACATCCTATTGAAGTGAGCTAATATTTGAAGATGCAGGAGATGGAGGAGGTGGAAGCTCATCAAAAGTCTCATGAAGCAAGGTAGATAATGGAATAACACATAGGTTCAAGTGACCAAACTTCTCCTCAAATATTTGATCCACTCTAGATGCATGAGAGTGTAGAATAGTCAATTGTAGTGCAATCTCATCTAGAGAAAAATGAGAGAAGGCATACAATTGAGAGACATGATAAATTTTCCCAATTGCAATAATCTCCCTACTGTGTAGGTTTATGATAAGTATCAAATCAAATGTGATCTCTATTGTCTTACTCACCCCATTGTGTGCAATCTAATATATGGAAAGGAGATTGGAGGGTAGTGAAGGAACAAAAAGTACATCATGAAATGTGCCACCATCAATATCTATAGATCCTCTCCCACTAACACTCATATAAGTGTTGTCCCCCATCACTACGTGTGGTGATGTGCAATGCTCATATGAAGAGAACAAACCTAAAGATGAATGCATGTGATGTGAGGCTCTTGAATCAAGAAGCCATCTACTGGATTGAGGATTGGTGGATGCAAAGAGTGCATGACCTTTCATCGTGTCTACTCCATGTGCCACGGTGGTAGGCCCTAATTGTGAATATTCTAAAGTGGAAGAAGAGGATGAAGGTAATTGAATATGATTCTTCTTGTAGAAGGTGTTTTAGCTCATAAATTTGCTTCGCATAACACTGACGCTCATCATGTCCTAAATTTTTGCAATATGTACATTTTGGTCAATCCTTCTCAAATGAGTCCCCCTTAGAATAGGAATAAGGATCAAATATATCCTATGAATGTGATTCCTTGGATTGTTCATTGTTCTTAGAATTCTTATGTTTTTGTTTCTTTCCTTTGCCATTTGAATCTTTTAGGTCTCTCGTGCTTGGTGATGTAATAAGAGCTTATGGTTTGGAAGACTTCAATGAGCCCATCTGTACCAAATTTTCCTGAATGATGTAGAGAAATCATCAAGTGAAGGCATAGTGAATTTGGTACCAAGTGCATCTCTAGTGCCATAAAAGGTGAAAAAAACTAAATAGTTCATTTACAATGCGTGTCCCAGTGCTTAAATACAACTATAATGGCTATTCCCACCAAATTTAAGAACAAAACTTTCTTTTCTCTATCATTCTCAAAAGTTGGAAGGAATTTTGGGCTTGGAGCTCTCTACTTCTCACTCTCAACAAAACTCTGTCAAAATACTATCACAAGTTGTAGCAACAAAGACTCCTCTTGTTTAATATTTTTCATGCCTATTGCCTCAAGAGAGGAGCCAGTACAACTGTTGATAATACTCTCTTGCTTTCCATTTAATCAATCTCATCTATTGTCACATTTATTTGATCTCATCTAGCATCTCTTAATCATGGTAGGGGTTCTCCTCCACTATGGGGTTTGTTTCTATCACACGTTTATTTTAATTTTATGTACTCCAATCTTGTCTGGATGTCTATGGAGGTGGAAACAACAAATGGGGCTTTGATTGAGGAAAATCCCTATACAACCCTAACAATTTTCCTTGTCTCCATGTGTGTAGGTCCCAAATAGGTTCAATAAACAAAGCACTTCATTCTGGCAGTTTTTGGGATTTATTGGATACAAACGAAATCGCGGGTGCATAGATGTACTTGCGACATATTGGCATCTAAGGTCAAGAATTTTCCTAACTGGTATCAAATCCTCTACATTCTATACTTTCTGTTTCTATAAACAAATTATTTTAATACTTTGTATTTGCACTTGTTATTTGACATTTTCAATTATATTCATTATTAAATATAGCTTAGATTTCAGTTTTAAAAATATTTATTTCCAATTCTCTTGAGCTAGGTCAATTGAGGTAGTCAAAAGCTATTTTCTCCTTGATACCTCGTTGTCTTGAGGGTAGAAAATTCCCTCTACATTTTGGTGAACTCGACATGAACATTCTCATGTCATTTTTTTTGCTCAGCATTTCAATGCATTTGATAACGTCTTCTTAGAGGAGGATTTTGATATGTTAGCGGATGCCCTAGATGAGTTCCTAGAGGTATCTCTTATTCAAAAACCTATTACACCCACTTCACCCTTAGAATCTCATTCCTTGTAGGATGAGAAGTCCGTAAATATGATTTTAGTCTCTGCTGCTCCTAAAAGGCCCACAAGACCAATTATTTATGTGACTCCAACTAGTCCTTTGAAGAGAGTCCATTCTATTCATGGTATTCCATTCAATAGTGATTATTTGGATCTTTATACAAGGTACATACAATTTAATTCTTCTTCTTATAACACAATAACTCACACTTATAATACTAGAAGGAATAAACAAAATATTGATCAACCTATTTCCTTACCATCTTCTCAACCAAATCTTACTCAAGCACATAAACATCTAATCAAGCAACAAAGTGAGTATGATCTTATTGAGCAACTTTGAGTTACTCTCGCTTAGATATCTCTTTGGGATTTGCTTCAAATTGCTTAGATTTACCAAGGTATGTTTCAGGAAACTCTTCAAAATATTCTTTTACTTTATTTTTCTAAGTTGATGGATGTGAATGCATTGATAGATCATATTTTAGTAGAATCGTTTAATATTAATTTTTATTCACATGAAATCCCTCCTCTAGAAGTGAGAAATCAAGCAGATTCATTGACAATTGTTTACGTTAATAACATCGATATTAGATAAACTCTCATTAATATTTGTTCAACACTCAATGTGTGTATTCTCGATCTATTACCTAAAGTTAAAGTTGATTCAAGTTCTTTTACTACATCTTCTTTATTTATTCATGGTTTTTATAATACTGGTTGCCAAGCTTTGGGCACTATTATTTTTCCCTTAAAGATAAGACCAATCACTGTTCCTACCTTGGTGTTGTTGGGAAAATATGCCTCAACCTTTCAATTACATGAGTTATTATTGATACACAAGGCATTTTTCATACAACAACGACGAGGGGGTCCCCCTTGCAAGGGGTTCAAAGGGATCATCCCCTCGGCTAAGAGTCTAGGGGCAGTGCTCCCAGAAGCCAAATTTTATGTACACTTTATTATTGTAAATTTGGATCGTTCATCATTATGTATCATATCTGACAATTGATATTTTTGTTGTCTTGACTTGACCTAGAAGGAAACCCTATTTTATGGGGGCATAATATTATGACTGTTTGTTGTGATGTATTCTGAGAGCTTGATAGTGATTGTGTTACCTTTTGATCTCTGGTTGGTGATACTCCTGTGAGAAGCTTGCTCTGGAAGTATATGTTGAGAAATTATGTCTCAACTTCCAGCTTGAAGTCCTCGTTTTCATGCCTTGGTGATTTTGTGTTGCGTGCAAAGTTCTGGCGGAGGCGGAACCAGGATGGAACTTGACATTGTTCTGTTTGCCTAAGTTCCGGGTTTCGGTTCTCGTTCCTGCTCCGACTCCGCTTCCTACCGTCTGTTTCTTCTCACTTCATTTCGCAGGTTCTGGCGAAGGTGGAACCAGTTTTGGAAGTTGGTAATGTCCATTTGCCAGGTTCCTGTTTCAATTTCTGTTCCGACTCCGCGCCCGACTCCTGCTTTTATGATCTAGTTCTTCTGGATGTTTGGATTCTCCTCGGGGTGTTTTGCTCCGCCTTATCCTAGTTCTGGATTGTTGTTTCTTGCAGTTGGTGGAGGCGGAACCGGAACCGGATTGGTTCCTGATCTTGGACTTTTGGTAAAGTCCTGTTTCTGTCCCCGGATTTGACTCCGACTCCGATCTTTTGTGTTCCCGTCTTGGTTTGACCCCGGGTTGACTTTACCTAGTCAGAATTGTTTCCGATGAGTTCCCCTTTGCCATGTGCGGACGCGAAACCGAATTGGTTCCTAAACCTGTAATTTCGGTAGGGTCATGTTTCAACTCCAGTTCCGTCTCTGACTCCGACTCCGACTCCGACAATGTGTATTTTTGGTGGAGTCTTGTTTCGACTCCTATTCCGACTCCGGATCCAGCAGTGTTAGAAATGACTTGAAGTCTTGGTCGCGCCCGATGTCTGTTTGACCGTTTTGGTTGCTCTGTCAGCTGCGATTGCTTATGGGTCTTGGACGCGTGGCACCTGGTTGAATAGTGATTGGATGGATACCAAGATAGTTATTGTGGCAGTTGCATTTGTCAACGAAGGGTGGCGAGCTCAATCGTTTTGAGTAATGGCTTTGAATGCAAAGTCGGCTCGTTGCAGGAAATCTGTCAGATCTGACCAGCTGCATGATTTGAGGATGGACTTCATTGCTCTTCTGAGTCGGTTACATATGGATGAGAGATGTGTTATTTCTCATAAGTTAGACAAGTCAAGAGTTGAGTCGTAAGTTGCAGAGCAAGTTTGAAGTTGCGAGCTGAAGAACAGAAGGACGTGAGTTCTTGAGGAGGGTTTTGAACTATATGTTGTAAAAACATTGTAACAGTGAATCTGAAACTCTCTAGGTGATTCTGAGTTGAACTAAGAAGTCTGGTTATTGTATGTAATCAATTCATTACTGTAATACAATAGATTTGACTTTGTGTGGTGGGTTTTTTACCTGAAAGGGTTTTCCCACGTAAATACTGTGTCATCTTTGTTTGCTTATCTTTCTGGTTTCTCATTGCCATGGTTGTATGCATCTCTATAAGTGTTTGAAACTGATAGTTTTTCGTTTTTGCTTCTCTCCCCTAAAGTAAAGGTGTTAAGGGAATGTATTCCGCACTATTGGGTCAGTAGATCCGCATTTTTTTCCCTTCAAAGTGGTATCAGAGCTTGGCCAGTTCGTGTTATCCTTGTTAGGGAAAATTAGTTTTTTACACTAATACTGTTTCAGTGGGAGACTTGCATTGTTAAACTTGTTTCTTTGTGAGATGGCGAGTACATCTGGTAGAATAGATATTGAGAAGTTTAATGGCAACAACTTTGAGTTATGGAAACTCAAGATAGAAGACTTGCTTGTGGATAGAGATCTCTGGATTGCAGTGTCTGGAACTAAGCCACAAACTACGACCCAAGAAGCTTGGGATCTTGCTGATAGAAAAGCAAGAGGATTGATAAGACTGAGTCTAACTGATTCTGTGCTCCTGAATGTTCATGAGGAAACGTCTGCAACTGCTTTATGGAAGAAGCTTGGTGATATTTACCAAGGAAAGTCCTTGGTAAATAAGTTGTTCCTGAGAAAGAAGTTGTACTCCTTGAAGATGGACGAAGGTGCATCTATTCCAGACCATCTGAACTCGTTTAATATGAGTGTTACTCAGCTGGCATCTGTAGGTGTAAAGATTGAGGAGGAGAATCGTTGCATGCTCCTGTTGTGCTCATTACCTGACAGTTGGGATCATCTTGTGATGGCTATTGGAAGCACAACCACTGCTTTCAAGACTGATGATGTGGTTGCTTTGCTTTTGTTTGAAGAAATGCGAAGGAAATCTTCTGAGATGGCCAAAGATGCTCTTTCTGTTCGAGGTAGAACAAAGGAGAAAGGCAAGAAGAAAGACAACAAGTCGAAATCCAAGTCTAAAGGGAGATCAAAGTCTCCTGGTAAAAAATCCAAGGTAAAGTGTTGGAACTGTGGTCAACCTGGTCATATCAGGAAGGACTGCAAGGAGAAGAAGAAGAAGAATGCTTCTGACAATGAATCTTCTCAAAGTGATGCAGATGCCTTCATTGCAGTAGCCTTGACAACTCAGGCATCAGATGATGTTTGGTTAGTTGATTCAGGTGCCTCTTTTCACATGACATTCAATATAGATTTGTTCTCAAAGTATGAGAAGTATGATGGTGGAAAGGTATACTTGGCAAGTGATTCAATGCTGGAGATTTTTGGCAGAGGAAGGGTCAGAATTCAGTTTCCTGATGGGAGAGTCAAAGGAATTGGTGGTGTTCTTCACATCCCAGGTTTGGCTCGAAATATTCTTTCTGTTAGTAAGTTAAATGATGTTGGTGTAGAAGTTTCTTTTTCTAGTAAGGGATGTAAAATGGCTAGAGGTGCAATGGTGTTAGCTAAGGGTGTTCGTACTGGCACTCTATACAAGCTAGATGCATGACCTATTCTTTGTAACAGTGCCTCTGTAAAGTCATATAATTCTACACCTATAGAGAAAGATAAAGACTCTTCACTATCTGCAAATGCTTTGGAGGTAAAACTCCCAGCAGAGAAGACTATGTTATGGCATCATAGACTTGGTCACATTGGTGAGAAAGGTTTAAAAACCTTGAAGAACAAAAACCTTGTAGAAGGGCTTGATGATTGTAACCTTGAGTTCGATTTCTGTGAACATTGTATCTATGGAAAGCAACACTGTGTTTCTTTCTCCTCTAGTCCTCACAAATCTTCTAGTATACTGGATTATATTCATTATGATTTGTTTGGTCCAGTTGATGTTCCTTCATTATCAAAGTCTAGATATTATGTTTCTTTTATTGATGACTGTTCGAGAAGGGCATTTGTATACTTTCTTAAAAGTAAATCAGAAGTGTTCAGTCGGTTTAAAGAGTTCAAATCTTTGGTAGAAAATCAGACTGGAAGGAAAATAAAGTGTTTAAGGACAGACAATGGAGGTGAGTTTTATTCTACATATTTTGAAAGGTACTGCACTGATCATCGAATTAAAAGGCATAAGACAACCCCCTACACTCCACAGCAAAATGGAGTTGCTGAAAGGTTGAATAGGACACTGATGGAAATGGCAAGGATTATGTTGAGTGGTGCTAGTCTGGAGCAGAAGTTTTGGGCTGAGGCTGTTGTTACAGCATGTTATTTGATAAATAGATCTCCTTGTTTAGCTCTTGTTGACATGACACCTTTGGAAGCATGGTCAAGTAAGAAACCCTCATTAAGGCATGTTCGGGTATTTGGCTGTGAGGCATATGTTCATGTGCCAAATGAAAAGAGATCAAAGTTGGATAACAAGGCTGTGAAATGTATTCTCATTGGCTATGGAGTTGGTGTGAAAGGATACAAGCTTTGGAACCCTGTTACTGAGAAGGTTTTGTATAGTAGAAGCGTGATATTTTGTGAGCTGAAACCTCTAGTAAGTGATCAACAACTTGAGACAAATCAGAGTGACAAGAAGAAGGATGCAGTTGAGATTCCCCAAACTCCAGAAAGGGAAAAGCTGCATGGTGTACCTGAGATTGAGGAGAGCTCAAGCAGCTCTGGAAGTTCTGATGATGAAGAACAACCTCAACCTCTAAGGAGATCTACACGAGAAAGAAGGCAACCAGAAAGGTATGGTTTCTCTATGTTAGATTCAAATTGTGCTTATGCCTTAATTACTAGCACTGATGAGCCTAGGACTGTGAAAGAAGCAATCAACATGGTTGATTCAAAGTCTTGGCTGGAAGCCATGAATGAGGAGATGGATTCCTTGAAAAAGAATGATACCTGGAAGTTGGTACCACTGCCTAAAGGGCGAAAGCCTGTTGGCTGCAAGTGGATATTCAAAAGGAAGACATGCCTTGATGGCAGTGTGGAGAAGTATAAGGCACGACTGGTTGCAAAGGGTTTTTCCCAAGTTGAGGGAATTGATTATGGAGAGATCTTTTCCCCTGTAGCAAAGCTGACATCCATCAGATTTTTGTTGTCATTGGCAACTGTGTATGACTATGAAATTGAGCAGATGGATGTGAAGACAACATTTCTCCATGGTGAGCTGGAAGAAGAAATCTACATGTCCCAGCTTGAGCATTTTGTTGAAAGAGGTAAACAAAATCTGGTTTGCAAGTTAAATAAATCTCTCTATGGTCTAAAGCAATCTCCTAGAATGTGTTACTAGAAATTTGACACATTTGTGTCGTCAATTGGGTTTGTTAGATCAAAATCTGATCATTGCATTTATTATAAATGTGAGAATGATCATGTGCTTGTTATTACTTTGTATGTGAATGACATGTTATTCATTGGTAATAGCAAGGCAATGATTTCTGATCTTAAAACTCAGTTGTCTGCTAAGTTCGAAATGAAAGATCTTGGAGCAGCAAGGTACATTCTTGGGATGGAGATAACTAGGGATAGAACAAGCAGAAAGTTTTGGCTCAGTCAGAGTAAGTATGTGAAAACCATTCTAGAGAGGTTTAGCATGACTGATTGCAAGTAGCTAGTTGTTCCAATCATGCAAGGATTGAAACTATCTGCTGAAGACTGTCCAAAGTCTGCTACTAAGATGGAGGACATTACCAGTGTGCCTTATGCAAGTGCAGTAGGCAATTTGATGTATGTTATGGTCTGCACAAGACCAGACATTGCCCAAGCAGTGGGAGTTCTAAGCCGTTTCATGGAAAATCTAGGGAGATCACATTGGGATGCTGTAAAGAGAGTGTTCAGGTATTTGAAGGGTACTTCAGATTATGCTTTGTGTTACCATGGCAGTATGGTTGCATCACAAAGGACTCTTAGCATTCAGGGATATGTTGATTCTGATTGGGCAGGGGACATTGACAGCAAAAGATCCACTAGTGGATACACTTTCATGCTTAATGGTGGAGCAATCAGTTGGATGAGCAAGCGACAAGCTGTAGTTGCTTTATCCACGACAGAGGCAGAGTACATGGCAGCAACTCATGCTTGCAAGGAGGCAGTGTGGCTGAGGCGTTTGTGTTCAGACATTGGATTTAATGCTGAGCAAATTTCAATCTGCTGTGATAGTCAAAGTGCCATTTGTTTGGCAAAGAATCTGACCTTCCATGCCAGGACCAAGCACATAGATGTGCAATATCATTTCATGAGGGATATGGTTGAGGATGGCAAGGTCAGTATGGATAAGGTTGACACCTTCAAGAATGTTGCAGATGCCTTGACAAAGCCAGTTAGCACAGACAAGTTCAGATTGTGCACAAAATCCATGGGCCATGGGGCCTATGATAGACAGTAAGGTTTGATGTTTTGAGGAAGCTAGAAGTGTTCACCAAGTGGGAGATTGTTGAGAAATTATATCTCAACTTCCAGCTTGAAGTTCTCGTTTTCATGCCTTGGTGATTTTGTGTTGTGTGCAAAGTTCTGGCAGAGGCGGAACCGAGATGGAACTTGGCATTGTTTTGTTTGCCTAA